>PVJC01053326.1:0-10872 GCA_004026665.1 Murina feae | reverse complement strand
TCCTACTCTGATAATTTGTCATTGATGTCTCCAAGTCCTCATTGCTAAAGTTTTTGTTTGTTTGTTTTTTAATATATTTTATTGATTTTTTACAGAGAGGAAGGGGGAGGGGTAGAGAGTTAGAAACATCGATGAGAGAGAAACATCTATCAGCTGCCTCCTACACACTCCCCACTGGGGATGTGCCCGCAACCAAGGTACATGCCCTTGACTAGAATCGAACCTGGAACCCTTGAGTCCGAAGGCGGACGCTCTGTCCACTGAGCCAAACCGGTTAGGGCACATTGGTGAAGTTTTGACATAGAAGATACCAATACAGGTCATTTCATCAGGAATCTTGGATGGATGAAAAGTTAGGGAGCTGCTCACCATTAGAGATTTTGCACAAATTATCCCTGACACCATCTAATGAATGCTGACTCTGACAGACCACGCATTCACTAGACTTTCAGTGAGTCAGACTGCTGCTACGCTCATTCAGATGTTACACTCACATATTTATATCTTGCTCACTCACTTTCAGTTGTCTCCATCCATTTCTTATACATTTGTGTAGGCATTGGTACGCATAAGGACCTGAAAACATATCTACAATTTTGGATACTGAATTTTCTCCTAACATCTTTATTTGAAAGCTTCTATAGCCTTAGCCCTGTTATATCAACTGGTACCACACCCTGAGGATAGCACCAGGTCTGCATGGCACATGTTAAATAACACCAGACATTATACATGGATTTTAGTTAAAAATTATGCATACTCCAGGGAACAGTCTCCACCTTATCTTGTGTTCTTAAAGCTAGAATATCATCCTTAGATATCTAAGTTCTATGAGTATCATACAGAAAACAGTTGTTTGTGCTAACTATGGTCATTGTTTCTGCCTGTTTCAGTTCCCTTCCATAACTCATTCATTAACAACCACATTCACTTGTCTCTTCAGTGTTTGATTTGCAGCTAAGCATTTTTCATACATTATTGTTACAATGAAAGATCCTGAACTTTACAACCAGGAGAATTTGAACTGTGATAGAAGAAGTTGTTCATGCTTAGGTTAAGCAAGCATGATTTTTAAAATTGTGACAATAGAACTTTATAGAACAATTTTAAGTTTTGGTGAACGAGGAGAATTTTAAATCTTCATTTAAATAAAAGTCTCACAGCCTCTGCACCCTTATTAAATCAGCTACTATAAAACATTTGCAAAGTTAGCATTATCAACTTACTTTCTATTCATCACACTATTAAATGCATCATATTGAAAACTGGCATAATTCTAATTAACATTGACTGTGTCAACTGTAGATTAGCAATTGGGCTTCAGTGATTGCATTAGACCTGGGAAGTGCATAATTGCTATAACTTTACTTTAAAATATGTTGTAGCTCAATGGAATACTATGTAGCTATAAAAAACAAGGATCTCTTACCATTTGAATGGACCTGGAAATTATCATTCTAAACGAAATAAGCCAGTCAAAGAAAGAAAAATATCATATCATTTCACTTATATGTGGAATCTAATGAACAAAATAAATTGACAAACAAAATAGGTCCAAAGATGTTGAAGCATGAAACAGATTGACGACGTCAGAGGGAAGAGTGGGGCACAGCAAAAGATTAACCAAAGAACCTATATGCATATGCAATAGGGTGGCGAAGGCCTGGGGTGGGATGAGGTGGGGGCAGAGCAGAGGGGGCAAAGGGAGAAAAATGGGGATACCAGTAATAACCTCAACAATAAAATAAAATTAATTAAATACATAAAATAGGTTGTATCTAAACTAATTCAGCTAAAAATGGCAACCTGGCCTTTGACTTGAGCCTTTATTTACTTAACTATTTAAATTGAAGCTAGGAAAATATGGAATGAAGGAAAGATAACTGGGTTCAGTTTCAGAATTCAAACCTATTACTGGAGTTGCTATGAATTTGGCCTTTGAATGAGACATTTATATTTTGAGGCCTCAATTTCCTTATCTTTAAAATCAGGGTTTCATAGAACTGTCCTCCAAGTCCTTTATAGCCCTAAAATGTCCTGACTTTCAATCATTGCTAAGGCTGCTTTTTTTAAATTCAACAGGGAAATCATGATGTATTCTATTTCCTGAACATGGTTTATTTCTGCTGGAAGCTGCACATTTGCTCAAAGATCTGTCATTTTGATCATATTTTTATGCAAATTTTATGTGCATGGAGTGATTATTTTAATATAAATCGATACTCTGGGGGTAAGATTCAAATGGTTTATCAAATATTTTTTTTAATTTGACTGTTTGAATTTAATATCCCTAAAGTTATTGCTGATCAAATGGCATCCACTCAATTGACAAATTTCTAACACCTGATCCAAATAAACATCTGCCAGGCACTTGTATTCAGAAGCAGGTTTGGAGGTTTTGTTATTGCTTCCTGGACCTAAGAATAAGTATAATGATCATTTTTAGGTTAACTATATGGTTCCGGAATTTAAAAACTAAAAATTAGCATAAAAACAATTCATTCTGCATTATCGCAAGCGTAATGGAACACAACAGAAAGAAAAATGTAAAACTGTTTTTTAAATAGTGATTTCTACATGAGGGTAACACCTTACAGGGAAATAATCCATCCTAATTTTCCAGGCCCACAAGTAAAAGGATTACTGTCTCCAGAAAAACGAAGTTAAAAGAAAATCTAAGACCATAAAATACATATTTCAAAATTTCAGTGGATTAAAAAGGAATTGGTATTGGGAAGTGAACAGGCAGATGTGCAAAAAAATACCTAAATTTGAATGCTTTATAGTTCTTGAAATTAAAAATTCAGGTCAGGGACAGATTTAAATAGATTAGACATGGCAATCTGTGAACCAGAAAAAGAAATATGAGGACAATACACAGATTAAGAGCAAAACAGAGATGCATAAGAAGAGAGATCTATAAGGTTTAACTTAGCTGGAATTAACGCTGGGGTAATAACTTCTGTAAAAGAGAGAAATTTTTGTTAGGTTCTATATACCTGATAGTTGATATTATAGTTCAGAAATCCCAGGGCAGTTGATATAACCCCACCAACAACCCTACTGCAGGGCAGAGTACATCCCTTCAGCAGATGAATGAGGCAAATGAAACAATCCACAAGCATAAATATGTTTAGGTTTCAGTAATGAAAGGACTTAATAGAACTGTGTTGGGTACAATAGTAGCTCCCGTTATAGAAATGCAGTACGTGTTCTGTGCCTAACTAAAACCTGACATTTGGACAATGGTTCCTACCAATTGTAAGACTAATCCACCTTAATAGGTCAGCCTTCATCAAAAGAAGAAGCTGTTTGATACAGATGGGGGGAGGGAACAAAAATAACCACCATGTTACACAAAAGGATGTCAGTCTACAATGCAAAATCAAGACACATAAAAGTAAACAAAGGATGAGAAGGAAAACAATACCTTTAACTGCATTAGCCCCCAAATTTTTCTATTATCTCTTTGGGACAGAATTAGAAGTTATTACCATATTGGAAAGTTGTCACTATAACAAACATTTTATATATTTATGTAAAATATATATTATATATACTTTATATTCATGCTATTTATTATGCATTCTATTTATATTATTCTATTTATATTAATCAGCATCATTTGTTTTATTATTATTTGCTTTGAGTTAAAAATTAGTGCTTCTGCTCTTATTAAAGGAAATGATTAAGTAGATAAAAATGAAAATGACAAGTTCCTGTTTCTCACAGAAGAGAGCCAGTTCACATCTTAAAAATATCAGTAGGAAACAATCAAAATGACTTCATAAACTTTACTGAACAGCTACAAGGAACATGGCAGGTCACATGGTCAAACTCAACATCAATAGGACAGTGTAATCCTCCCATAGGAAGGGGAAGCAAATAATATCATCCATTATAAAGGTAATTTTCAATGTGTTATCAAAAGAATGTTTTCAAGTGTTCAAATAGTGCCCTAACTGGTTTGGCTCAGTGGCTAGAACGTTGGCCTGTGGACTCAAGGGTCCCAGGTTCGATTCCGGTCAAGGGCATATACCTTGGTTGCAGCCACATCCCCAGTGGAGAGTGTGCAGGAGGAGCTGATCGATGTTTCTCTCTCATCAGTGTTTCTAACTCTCTATCCCTCTCTCTTCCTCTCTGTGAAAAATCAATGAAATATATTGAAAAAAACACACAAATGTTTAAATAGTTAGAACTTTCTCCAAAATTATCCTCAGTGAATATTCACTATTCAAACAATGACTTATAGAAAATAGTGTTAACTTCATTGTATTTACTAGTATAATAGGACAAAATTTTTTTTAGTTATACTTCTATTCTTTTTTTAATTTTTTATTGATTAAGTTTTTACATGTGTCCTTATCCCCACATTACCCCCCATCCCCTCCACTCATGCCCTAACCCCCCTGTTGTCTGTGTCCATTGGTTAGGCCTATATGCTTGCATATAAGTCCTTTGGTTGAGGACAAGATTTTTTTATGTTCTTTTTTCAAGGTGGTTAGTGTTAAGTTGATTCTTCTACGTAATTGTTTATATGTTCTGATTAATTCTATAATTAGTAAGTTTAGCAAATATGATTTTATGGAATATAAAGTATTCAAGATAAAAATATTGAGTAATTATAATAAGTGTTGCGCTCTTTCCAACTCTCCTTCCATCTCATTTTTAGTAATCATGATGGAAATGAATATGCAGACATCAAAATAAAAGGAGATGCATTGCTATTGACAGCTAGGGAAAGATCCCACTCCAAATCTATATCTAATATGAACATTTTAGGAAATAACATATGGACAGCTTGCTACTCACCTTCTAAGTAAACAGTGTGGTCTCTTTGGAGATAAGTAATGGGGGACCCTGTACCCCAAAGATAATTCCACAATTTTGGGTGTGTAAGAACTATAGATAAGGATAGATAAAATATTAGAAATGTAAAGAATATTTTACTGGAAGCCCTTTTGTTTTCTAGAATATAGAATTTGAGTGTTTCTGAGCTGATTGATACAACGAATGAGTCCATGTCCTGAAACACGAAACTTGTAGTGATGGGTGTGGCACTGTTATCCTTAAGTGACAAGAGAATCTGTACTAATTGCGTGAGAAAAGAAGACAGAAGTAATTTTATAAACTACTTACTGTTCTAGGAAGACTCAAGTCTAGGAGGCTCCATCGAGAAGGATGGTATTTGCAGAGTAGACAGCATCTTCCTGAAGCAGTGAAATGCAAAATGGGATAAAAGAAAAAGAAGTAAACTTCATGGCAGGCAATATATACAATATAGGCTTCATATATTTCCTACTAAAGCATGTTTACAAATTAAGAGAAGATGAAGAAATGATATTTTTGTACACACACCACAGGAAGCACATTAAGACAACAATTTCCCTTCTCAGGGCCCTAAAACAAGGTGGAATCTGTATCACTGAGTTGGCTCAGAGTTCATTCTTGCATCTGATGGTACGATTGTGTTTGGACATAGTAACTGAGTAGTTCATTTCTGATATCTATACGGTCAGTGGGAAGAGATACTTTGGGCCCTATTCAGTGTGGTCTTGCTCTCTACTCCAAGATGGGAGCCCACCTGCATCCTCAACCTACATATGTGTAGTTCTTGACTTAAGACCCTAACCACATGTGTTTTAGGACATCAGGCCCAAAGGCCTACTCTCTGTGTTCCTAGCTCCCCGTGTGCTGTATATCTTCAGTTTCCATTCACTATGTTGAGTCCTCTGTCTTTGTTACATGATGATTTCCCTTTCTTGATTTCATAAAAGACCGAATGTGTGTATTTTAGTACAAAATGATGATGAGTTTGATGCAAGAGAGAAACATTTTAAAGTGATCTCAGTCCATTTTACCCAAAAGAATCCAGTACACATCAGACACATTGAAATACCTTAGTAGAGGAGCTGCTATGTTTCTCTCAAGTTTTGTTCTCTCCAATAAGTGAGCCAAAAATGTCCTCTGTGTATTGGACACTATGTTGTTTATTTCTTCGTCGTAGATTGAGACCCATTAGATCAAATGCCAGCCAGTGCCAAGTTTATTTTTCCTTTGGAGTTCTCTGACCCAAACACTCACTACCATGCTGCAGGTGACATCACCTGGACCCGTAAACCCCTCTGTGCTATTTCTCTCCCTGGGAAGTCCTCTTGCCCTCCTTCCCTCTGAGTAGGGAGCCTGTGCTGTAGCCTCTGGACAGACTCCTGCTCTGTGGGACTTCCTCTCTTCTGCAGCGACCATATGGATAATATGTCTTCCAATAGAGTTTACTGTGTGGACTGCCTCCTCTTGTGGTCTTACCTTTTTCCTTGATCATCTCAAAATCATTCAAACCCATTTGTACATGAGGACTCTAAATTGTTTCATTCAAACAATTGTACATGAGGACTCTAAATTGTTTCAATTTGACACTTTTACTCCCAGATCCAACGTTTTGTTTTTATTATGAATTCTAGGATTTTTATGTTGACACTGATTGTGAGGCCCTTTCTCATTTGTTTTCCAGATATTCATTTTGTATATTGTAAATACATTCATATGGTTTCATCCAAAACCAAAATAACATGAGAGTAAATACCTATTGAAAATGTGTTGTGAAGAAAAAGCATGAGGAAAGCAATCCAGTTTTATCAATAACAAAATATGATTTAAATAGCAATATCTGGTGGTAGCTTGCATATCAAATCAATAAAACAAAGTATATTCTGATGCAATAACTCCATGTAGAGACACAAAATTAAATTTCTTCTTTCTTGTATCCATGCAAAACACAAATTGTGAGAATTTTACCTGTACAGGAATTAAATTAGATGTTCATACAAATATATATCTTATTATGTAAAAGACTTCTGGCAGTCCCAGATTTCTTTCCCTCTTAATTGCTACTTAATTTTGGGGAGTAGAGAGCTTGTTCATTGCTTCCTTGTAATAAAAAGAAAATCTCAAAGGGCAACTTTTAAATATTTTTGATCCCAAGATATCACATCAAGCATGAAGCATTTTGTAAATACTATAGTTCATATCATATATTTTACATATACTGTTGCCAAGAAATGAAATTATCTTATGAAAATTTTATTAAACTGAGATTTCTGCATATTAAAGGCGTGATTAGCATTATTTCTCAGGGTCATTATGGAACTCAAATTTTATACATTATCATCCTTTTTATCTTTAAAGTCCTTTTATGGCAAACAGGAAATAAAATTGAACATTTACCATTGCATGATACATTAAATACCATACAATCTGATAATAGAACTTCTGATTACATAGAAATAATTTGCATAAACTGTAAGCTGACTTTTTGGAAAGAGTATCTTAGGTTCTATATTATAATGAGAATTCAGTTTTAAAGCTTGCATCGGGATATTAATTCAAATGCGTTTAGCAGGCAAGCAGGTAATATAAATGCATAAGGCATTAGCAATAGATGACAATTGAGTCGGGTGGTTACCACGGGCAAAGATAAAGTGCATGCCTGCCCTAAAGGCATTAAAATTATTTTTTTAAACTTAATAGTGCCTTAATCCTCAAATCTAGTCTTATTGCTGGTATCAGTTTGCCCCCAAGATTTCCAAAATAAATTATTTCAATTGAATCTTCCAGTTTTCCAATATGCAGTTTACCCCCATTATCTAATAGATGAGAAAGTTTAGGTCTAGACATTTTGATTAAGTTTGTAAGAATTCCCTCTGAAATTATACACAGAGACCATGTCACAGACAGTATAGATATGTTTCCAATAGATGCTAGTGAGCACTAACCTGACAGTTGTAACCACACCAGTAGCTCCCTCAGAATCTACTACCATGGTTGAACCACTGTCATTTTCTGCAGGTGGGAAGAGAAACGGACCTAGTCAAAGAAAGGAAAAAAGGGAAGATGAGTGGAAGTTGGCTCTTAAAACTTCTGCTAGTAAAACATAATGCGAGGAAATACTCTTCTGGCAGGCATAAATCCTGAACGTGTGGAAAAGAGTAGAGACATTGATGTAGTTATGGTGTGAGTAGAATTGGTGTTCAGAGGTCCCGAGTTTGCTGAAAGAACTCCTCAGACCTAAGCTCCATGGAATTCTGTTGAATCTTGTTCAGGTGGATATCTTGCCATGGAAACAGGTCACAACAAAGCTGATCTTACAAGGAATCTGAAAGAACTAATCAAGTGGGAACGCGGGTGCGTAGGATCCAGCATCTGGGTCAGAAGCAACCCAAAGAGCCACATGGCTCTGCTCCACCAACCACCTTGCACTTCCACAAAATCAGCGCCATTAAATGAATTTTTTATTTTTCTATTTATCCTTTTAAAGGGTAATGTGTAGAATGTATATATTTAAACTAGAAGCTTTAATAAGAAAGGATTTATTAAAGTGTGCAGCCCTCTTGTCAGTGTGAGTATTGCAAAGGTATTCATTGATGTGTTTGTTTGTTTGTTTGTTTGTTTAAAAATAACATATATGAGAAAAAAACAGTAACACAAACTAATTTATTTGGAAGTAAATTATAGAACTAATTTTAATTATTCTATGTCCCCTGAACATCACAAAACATAAGATTCAACAGCAATAACCTATAAATTCAAAATCAAGAGATTCCCCATCCCACTGTGTTTTTTATAGGCAATTTGTTGATTTGGCTAATAAGCTTATAAACCCCCACAGAGCACAAATTAACACAAACATTAAGGGTTGATGCAATTACCACAAACCTCTCTGATTAGACATAGCCTAAAAGAAAAATGAATATTTCGCCAGAGTATGCCTTTTGCATCCACTAGTGTTAATTAATTTCCTTTGTATTTTTATCTATCATAAATGTAGTTAAGGAAAAGGGAAATCAATAAATACAATAAATTCAAATGTTTGGTCAGCAAGTTGTATGCATATAATGAATCAAGGGGATTTCATTTTCCATTTTAGTTATATGCTAAAGGATGTAGTTTGATGGTTAATAAATAAAATATATATTTTGATGTTTTTGATTAAAAAATTATATTCAAGAATATAAAATTTAATGAACTAATATTTCACATAAACTCCATATAAATAATATATTTGTATATATTCATATGCTCATATATTTTTTCATAAATTAGTGTGATCATTGAGGAAAAGGTAGAAGATATTTCTATATCAAATCACTTTAAAAATAATTTTTAATAGCAATCCTAAGGAAAACTATTAACAGCATATAAGTAAATATTTATCTTGAAAAATAAACATGAAGAGAACCAAGATGGCGGCATAGGTGAACACCTATACTTGATGCTTCCAACAACCATATCAAAATAACAACTAAATGGCAGAACAGCTACCACCCAGAACCACGGGAAAGCTGATTGAGGGGAAGTTCTACAACTAGAGAGGTGAAGAAAGGGCATTGAGACTGGTAAGAGGTGTGGAGACACGTAAAGTGCTGGCACCTGGATGTGCTGCTTCCTATAGAGAAACCTCTGAGAAATTTAGTGAGACCCTCGAGGATATGAAAAAGGACCAATCAGAAATTAAGCATACACTGACTGAAATAAAGAATAATATACAGAGGTCCAACAGCAGACTAGAGGATCCCAAGAATCAAAGCAAAGATTTAAATACAAAGAAGCAAAAAAAAAAAAAATAATAACCCAACTGGAAAAGCAAAAAGAAAAAAGAATCCAAAAATATGAAGATAGTGTAAGGAGCCTCTGGGACAACTTTAAGCATACTAACATCCAAATTATGGGGGTGCCAGAAGAAGAGAAAGAGCAAGATATTGAAAACTTATTCAAAGAAATAATGACAGAAAACTTCCTCTACCTTGTAAAAAAAGTAGACTTACAAGCCCAGGAAGTGCAGAGAACCCCAAACAAGAGGAATCTAAAGAGGACCACACCAAGACACATCATAATTAAAATGTCAAAGGCAAAAGACAAAAAGAGAATCTTAAAAGCAGCAAGAGAAAAGCAGTTAGTTACTTACAAGGGAGTACCCATACAACTGTCAGCTGACTCTTCAACAGAAACTATGCAGGCCAGAAGGGAGTGGCAAGAAATATTCAAAGTGATGAATAGCAAGAACCTACAACCAAGATTTCTCTACCCAGCAAAGCTATCGTTTAGAATAGAAGGTCAGATAAAGAGCTTCACAGACAAGAAAAAGCTAAAGGAGTTCATCACCACCAAACCAGTATTATATGAAACTAGAAGCCCATTGCAGGAAGATTCCTGCAAGAATAGGGCTTCCTGAGCCAGAGCAAAGCAGAGAAGGGAGCGAAGCCCACGAGGCTTCCTTCTCTGCTGCCTCGCTTCCTCCCTTCTCCGCTGCCTCGCTCCCTCCTGTCTCCACTGCCTTGATTCCTTCCTTCTGGACCACTTTGCTCCCTCCCATCTCTGCTGCCTCCCTCCCTCCCTTCTCTGCTGCTTGGCTCCCTTCTGCAGCACTTGGCCTCCTTCTAGTCTGTCTTCAGTCTTCACGCCTGTGTATACAAATTAACTGCCATCTTGGCTGGGTTAATTTGCATATAGCTGCTCTGAATGGTGGGGGCATGGCTTGGCTGGTGGGCGTGGCTTAGGTCTCAGAGTGATAGTTAATTTGCATATTACTCTTTCATTAGATTAGATGCTGAAAGGTATTCTTTAAGAAGAAGAAGAAAAAGGTAAAGATAAAAAATTATGAACAATAAATACATATCTATCGACAAGTTAACCTAAAAATCAAATGAATAAAAAACCTGATGAACAGAACATACTGGTGAGTGTAATAGAATCAGGGGCATGGAAAGGGAACAGACTGACAATCCTTGGGGGTTAAAGGGTTGTGTGGGGTGGGGGGAAGGTGGGATGTGGGAAGAGATTGGACAGAGAGCTTACACCTATAGATGAGGTCAGTGG
>PVJC01053325.1:0-10849 GCA_004026665.1 Murina feae | reverse complement strand
TCAGACAGATTTTTTAGAGAGAAAAACCAAGTACTATGATTTAAAATAGTTAAGAATAACAAAATTCTCTGGCTAGAGTAGACTTACTTTTGGTTAGTCTTGATAAACATAACATGACATACAAACAGAAGAGTTTTGAGAAGATTTAAAATTAACAATCCTATCTAATAAAGAGGGAATATGCTAATTGACTGCCACACCCTCAAAGATGGTGGTACCCACAACCACAAGATGGTTGGCAGGGGAGGGCAGTTATGGGCAATCAGGCCAGAAGGGGAGGCCAGTTAGAGGCAACCAGGCCAGCAGGGGAGGGCAATTAGGGGCAACTGGGTTTGCAGGAGAGGGCAGTTAGGGAAGATCGAGCTGGCAGAGGAGGGCAGCTAGGGGCGACTGGGCAGGCAGGTAGGTGAGCAATTGTGAGCCAGTGGTCCTGTATTGTGAGAAGGATGTCTGCCTGCCAGTTTAAGGATTGGGCTTAAACTGGCAGTCAGACATCCCCTGAGGGGTCCCAGATTGGAAATAATGCAGGCTGGGCTGAGGGACACCCCCTCCCCCAGTGCACAAATTTTATGCACTGGGCCTCTAGTGAAGTTTATAAATAACATTAATTTCAGTTTTTGATTTATATGATTTTCAGTTCAGGAGATAGTAGAGACATAAGTCATTCCACATTGAGATAGAGGTGTTTCCCAGTGGCTTTATTTACCTTAAGGTAAGCTATTTGACATATTTTTGGATGTGGGAGAAGTGGAATATATACTGTATTTTCCGGCGTATAAGATGACTGGGCATATAAGACAACCCCCAACATTTGAGAATATTTTCCTGGGTTAAAAAGTCCAGATGGAGATCATATGCAGCACAAAAAGGAGCCAACCAGAGACACTTGCAGTGTTTGTCTGGCTCCATTGATGTCCCCCGACTTTTGAGAAGGTTTTCATGGGTTAAAAAGTAATCTTATATGCCAGAAAATATGGTAACAATTACAGTCTTTGTAATTTTTGTTTCTTTCTCATGGAAACACCCAGATTGCGAGAACCAAGATGGTGGCATGATGTAATACCTAAATACGCAGCCTCCCACAACTACATTATAAAAATACAACTATAAAGATAAATGGCCATCCTCCAGAACCAAGGTAAGTGAAGCTTTATAACTAGAAGGCAAGAGAAGGAGTGCATTGAGACTAAGCAGAAGTTCCCAGCACCAAAACTGAGAGGTTCACATGTGCACGAAATAGAGGCAGCACGGGTGAAAGCGGGTGGCAGCAGCACTTAGGTCCATGGCTTGGAAGGAGATTATAAACTCTGGGGTCACACTGAATGCAATGCAGGCTGTTGGGCAATGGAGGGGAAGATGAATGGTGTTCTAGCAGAGCTGCTCTCAGCGATCGCCGACACGATGACTCCGGGACTCAGGAGCACACAGATGCCAGGGCGTGGAGACACCAAATCCGGGAGAAGTCACAGCATGGGCGGAGGGGCAGCCATCGTGGGTTGCTTCACCCCAGTGATTCTTAGTCCCCACATCACCCAACTTACAACCCCGCCCAAGCTGTGCACTTGCCTGCCTGCAATATAACCTAAGGGACTGCAGCTGGGACAAAACTCCAAAACTTCCAAAACCCAAACAATGAGGAGAAAGGCCTGGAGGTCATTTCCTCCCAGTGATACCTCCCAGTGATAACTACAACAAAACTGTGCACCCACCCTTCAAAGGCATACAACAAGAGTGTCCACCTCAGGTGATTGGGTAGACTGAATCACTGGGCCCTATATGACACCTAGCACAGAAAGCCACTCTATCAACACAGGGAAGCAGCCAAAATGTGGAGACAAAGAAACAGGTCACAAATGACAGAAATTGAGGACAGCAAACTACTAGATATAGAGTTCAGAACTATGCTTTTAAGGTTTTTCAAGAATTTTCTAGAATCTGCTGATAAACTTAGTAATATTATACAGACATCCAACAGCAGACTAGAGATTTGCAATAATCAGGTCAAAGATTTGAAACATGAAAAAGCAAAAAGCACCCAACTGGAAGAGAAAAAAGAAAAAAGAATCCAGAAGTGTGAAGATAGTGTAAGAAGCATCTGGGACAACTTTAAGTGCACCACAATCAGAATTATAGGGGTACAAGAAGAAGAGAGAGAGCAAGAGATTGAAAACCTATTTGAAGAAATAATGACAGAAAACTTCCCGTACCTGGTAAAAGAAATAGACTTACAAGTCCAGGAAGTGCAGAGGATCTCAAACAAAAGGAATCCAAGGAGGACCACACCAAGACACATCATAATTAAAATGCCAAGGGCAAAAGACAAAGGGAGAATATTAAAAACAGCGAGAGAAAAACAGTTAGTTACCTACAAGGGAGTACCCATATGAATGTCAGCTGATTTTTCAACAGAAACCATGCAGGCCAGAAGGGAGTGCCAAGAAATATTCAAAGTGATGCAGACCAAGAACCTACAACCATGATTACTATACCCAGCAAAGCTATGATTCAGAATTGAAGGTCAGATAAAGAGCTTCACAGACAAGAAAAAGCTAAAGGAGTTTATCACAACCAAACCAGGATTATTTGAAATGCTGAAGGGCATTCTTTAAAAAGAGGAAGAAGAAAAAAGTAAAGATAAAAATTATGAACAACAAAGTGACAACAAATACATAACTATCAACAAGTCAATAGAAATATCTGATGAACAGAATAAACTGATGAATAGAATAGAAGTAAGGGCATAGAAAGGGAATGAACTGACAATTATCAGAGGAAGGGGCCCTGAGGGGTATGGGAAAGAGACTGGACAAAAATCTTACATCTATGGATGTAGACAGTGGTGGGGGTAAGGGCACGGGGTGGTGGTGGGGGGACCAGGTAAAGGGGAGCTATGGGGGTTAAAAAAAAGGAACATCTGTAATAATCTGAACAATTAAGAGTTAATAATAAAAAAAGAGAGAACCAAGATGACGGCATGATGTATATACCTAAATGTGCAGCCTCCACAACTACATTTTTAAAATACAATTATACAGATAAATGGCCATTCTCCAGAACCAAGGGAGGGGAAACTTTACAATTAGAAGGCAAGGGAATGAGTGCTCTGAGACTGAGTAGAAGCTCCTGGCTCCAAAACTGAGAGGTACGGACGTGCTGAACGAAGGTGGCATGGTGGCATGGTGGCGCAGCGGCGTGGGTGAAAGAGAGCGGCAGCTGCACTCGGTCCACGGCTTGGAAGGAGATTATAAACTCCAGGGTTGCACTGAATGCAAGTGGGCTGTAGGGCAACAGGGCAGAAGACCAGTGGTGTTCTAGCAGTGCTGTTTGCAGCAATCACTGACGTGGAGATTTGGGGACTGAGAGGTGCGCACAGACCCCAGGGCTTGGAGACACCAAACCTGGAGAAACTGCAGCAGTCATTGTGGGTTGCTCCACCCCGGTGACTCTGAGACCCTGCCTCATCCCACCTACAACCCTGCCCAAGCTATGTGCCTGCCTGCCTTCAGCATAACCTAAGGGTCTGCAGCTGGGACAGAACTCCAAAAGATCTAAACCCCAAACAACTAGGAGAAAAGCCTGCAGATCATTTCCTCCCAGTGATACCTTCCAGTGATAACTATAAGACTGTGCACCCAGCCTTCAAAGGTGTACAACAAGAGGTCCACCCTAGATGATTGGGGAGGCTGAATCACTGGGCCCTATACACAGAAGGCCAAAATGTGGAGACTAAGAAGCAGGTTACAAATGACAGAAATGGAGGAACACAAATGACTGGATATAGAGTTCAAAACCACGGTTATTAGGTTTTTCAAGAATTTTCTAGAAACTGCTGATAAATTTGTAAAGTATCAGCTAGAAATTAAGCATACACTGACTGAAATAAAGAATATTATACAGAGATCCAACAGTAGACAAGAGGATCACAAGAATCAAGTCAAAGATATGAAATATGAAGAAGCAAAACCCACCCAGCTGGAAAAGCCAAAAGAAAAAAGAAAAGAAAAAAAGAATAAAAAAGTATGAAGATAGTATAAGGAGTCTCTGGGACAACTTCAAGCGAACCAACATCAGAATTATAGGGGTGCCAGAAGAAGAGAAATAGCAAGATATTGAAAACCTATTTGAAGAAATAATGACAGAAAACTTCCCCCCACCTGGTGAAAGAAATAGACTTACAAGTCCAGGAAGCGCAGAGAACTCCAAACAAAAGGAACCTAAAAAGGACCACACCAAGACACATCATAATCAAAATGCCAAGAGCAAAAGACAAGGAGAGTCTTAAAAGCTGCAAGAGAAAAGCAATTAGTTACCTACAAGGGGGCACCCATACGACTATCAGCTGATTTCTCAACAGAAAATTTGTAGGCCAAATGGGAGTGGCAATAAATATTCAAAGTGATGAACAGCAAGAACCTACAGCCAAAATTACTTTACCCAGCAAAGCTATCATTCAGAATTGAAGGTCAGATAAAGAGCTTCACAGACAAAAAAAGCTAAAGGTGTTCATCACCACCCAACCAGTATTATATGAAATGCTGAAAGCTATCCTTTGAGACGATAAAGAAAAAGTAAAGATAAAAATTATGAACAACAAATACATATCTATCAACAAGTGAATCTAAAAATCAAATGAATAAAAAAATCCGATGAACAGAATAAACTGGTGGATAGAATAGAATCAGAGGCATAGAAAGGGAGTGGACTGACAATTTTCGGGGGTAAAGGGAATTGGGGGTGAGGGAAGAGAATGGACAATAATCGTACACCTATGGATGAGGACAGCGGGGGCGGGGTGGGGACACAGGGTGGGGTGGGAACTGGGAAGAGGGGAGCTATGGGGGGAAAAAGAGGAACAACTGTAATAATCTGAACAATAAAGATAAATTAATAATAATAATAATAATAATAATAATAATAATAATAATAATAAAAGACCCAGGTTGCATCCAATGAAATCTTCTTAGCCAAAATTTTTTCTGATTTTGGTAAAAAGGATTTTCCCAAAGTGGAGCTAGTAGAACTCAAATTACAGTAATTTTTCAGAACTTGATCCTATAAGACACATAAAGTAATTTGTAGTGCTACAATTTATTTCCACATCTTTCTTTTATAACTACAAATCATTTAAATTTTCAAAGTATAAGTAGTATTTTTCCTATAAAAGATTGGATGGCCACATAGCTGGGTCTTATATTTTTGAAACCATTGTGACATGGCTCTAGAAGAAACCGATTTTCTGGAGTTTTATTCTGAGTAATTAGATTGATATTCATTGAAAGAACAAACCACTTTATTTATATAAAACAACAACACATACTTTTGTAAACAAAACTAGTGAAATGTAGATGGTCAAATTATCTTCTGCTAGTTTTCAATGACATTCAACATTGCAGACCCATCCTTTCCTAAAGCACAAACTTTTCATTCTGAATTTGGAGAATTTCTGTTTAAATAATTTTTTTGAAACCCAAGAACAAATAAAAAAATAATACCCATTAGATTTAAAATTTGATGAAACTGGCAGTGATCTCATTAAAAAGATCAGGTTTTGTTTGTTTACTTATTTCTCCATTTGCTTGTTGATCTTCATTTGACTTGCTTCCACTCTTCTGACTATTATGAATCATGTTTCTATGAATATTGGATTGCAATGATGGTTGTATATCTCTGTAAATTGACTAAAAATCATTGGATAGTACACTTAAAAATGGAGAAATTTGGTGATATGTAAGTAATATCTCAAAGTCATTGTTAAGAACAGTTTTAAATATGGCTAAATTACATAGCTCTAATTGATTATTTGCAAGATGTCAAGAAAACTTTTTTTGCGCCAGAATACCTTGTTCACTTCCATTTGTCAATATTTGACATTTCTATTGATTGAAAATGAGATGAACATTTTAAGAGGGAAGTTTTCTTTTCTTTTTTTTTTTTTTTTGGTGGTTTTTTTTTGTTTGTTTGTTTGTTTTTGTTTTTGTTTTTTACAGTACAATAAATTGTGTCCCATACATCTGTGTTTCTGATGATATCTGACAATGTTGATTTTTTTTAAGGCTAAAATTTCTGTCCAGGCTAGTTTTTCTGGTAGCCACCTATATTATAATAGAGTATTTTCCCCAAGAACAAAGAAAGTCATCTGTAAATACAAACTGCAAGCCTAAAGCCACTGGATAACTCTTTCTAGTCTTGTATATGTAACACTAGAGGCCCTGTGCATGAAAATGTATGCACTGGAAGGGAGGTCCCTCAGCCCAGCCTGCCCCCTCTCACAGTCCAGGAACCCTCAGGGGCAGGAGGCAACCCGGTGATCAGGGGAAGGTGACGCCTCATTACACCTCAGCTACTGCCACTGCCAGCAGTGCAAGTCTTGGCCAACTCTGAGCCTCAGGAGGCCCTGGGCGGCTGGCAGACTGAAGGGACTGGGGGACTCTACACTGGGCACCTTCATCTTGTGGCTGTGTGTGCCACCATCTTTGAGGGTATGGCAATCAGTTAGCATACTCCTTCCTTATTGGTATGGGCACTGCCATCTTTGCTGGTGGGGCAGTCAATTAGCATAGTTCTTCCTTATTGGCTCTGGGAACCCACCATCTTTGTGATGGTGTGAGGGACAATTAGCATATTACTTGTTTATTAGTTAGGATGTTTGGGTTTTGATTAATAATTTAAAAACAAACATAAGAGATTGTGGTGGACAGAGAATTAGTTTTATACAAGTCTCTCTGTTAATATTTCATTGGGGCAAAATGAGGAAGGATGATTCATGTAATTCAGGGAAGAAATCACTCTACTCCCTGGACCCCTAGGGAGTTCCATAGATTTGCCAAAATATTTTGTAAATTTCTATTTTTTAACTAAAAATTATGGAAAACCTGAATGAAATGGATAGGTCTCTTTCAAAGTAAAAAATAAATAAATAAATTTCATTGCTCAGCACATAACAAATTTTTTCCTCTGTGTTTCAAATTATATTGTACAAGTAGATCTCCATGTCTTTTTAATACAAAACTTAGTATTGTACATGGGAAACCATCATACAATAGGAACATTCAGCTTCCTGTGGTTATGCTTTCATATTTAAAAAATAACTTACCAAATATTCTATGAGACAGACGTTTCTAATTTATTTCTTAAAGAAGGTAACATTTAGGATACTAGTTTTTTGTTTTTTTTTACTATGAGGAATAGGGAATATGTGCAAATAGAGATAAATTACATAGCAATCTTTTGGGGCTCGTGTACCTAAATCCTAAATACCTTTCTGCAAAGAATACTTTCAGGACAACAGAAAAAACTAAGTGTGATTTGCTGAAATATTCATCTGCAGCCTCATAGGAACAATTTTTAAAAATAGCATCATGCCAGTAACTGAGTCCATAAAAGTATTCATTTTCTTTAAAGATTTTCAGTAACACATTGATTACTATAACAAAATAGGTAAAGGGGTTTATTGTATTTGATGATAGATAATATCTGATAAATGTGTATAAGTTAATTTGTGGGTCTAGAGTATTTAATAAATTTTTTGCTGTGTCCAAAGATGTCTAGAATGTGCTTTCAAGTCCACAATACCATATCTATCAACACAAAGGTGATTAGACAAATATAATTTCTGTAATTATAATTTCTTAAATGAAAATGCCTTTTAATAGTTGCTAGAGGCAAAGGCAGTTCAGAGGGGCAGTTCAAGAACGTGAAAAGCTAATGCAGCAGGTTTTATGTAAATAGTAGCTCCAACAGGTAATACGATTGAGCCTTCTCCATGTAGTAAATGTGCTGTGTAAAAACTTTCCATACTTTTTTTTACAGTTAATACTAACAAAGACTTTGAGGTAGGTACAACTTCATCTACCTTTTTCTTTTTTTTAGACAAATGTGGTATTTAAGCCAGAATGTCACTGGAGAACACACTGACAAACACTGGGATTGAGTGCCCTATATTTATTTTTGCCACCAGAACTCTCCATGGTGGGGGGGTTGGTGTTCCCAGATGCATGTAATGGATCATTGCTGGTTTAAACCCTGGGTCAGGAAACATTCTACACAAGAGCAGATAGTAAATATACCAGGTTTTGTGAGCCAGAAAATTTATTTAGTAATTTCTCAACTTTGCTATTGTAGCATGAAAGCACATAAAAAAGGATGTGTTTTTTTTTTGTTCCAATAAAACTTTATTTACAAAAACAAACAGTAGACAGCATTTAGCCCATGGGGATGGGTTGTAGTTTGATGACTCCTGCTCTAATCCAGTCATGACCAGCAGGTTCCCCAATTATTCAGTCTCTGATGGTGTAATATTGTGATAAACTTCAAATAAATGAAACTTCAGTAGACACCTGATCAGAGGAAGTTGAGATCTTTACAACTGGCACTGGCCTTTACTTCTCTTTTTTTTGCTTTTAATGCTTTGTTTGAGCCAAAGCTGTCATAATGTGACCATGAAGCAAAAATGTTGTCTGCTGAGGATGGGAAACAGAAAGACATGGAGCTTTCTATGGTAAAGTTGAACAGCTGGACCATTGCCTGCAACTGCCTGTCCCTGGACTTAAAAGACAAAAAAAAAAAAACAGTTGTTTGTCTAAAATCCCTTAGATTTTGTTGTTGTTAGTTATAGAAGAAAGAAATTCTGACATATTTCTCTAGCAAATTAAATGCTGAATCCTGAATAGCTTATTTATCTAATGTATTTTTTCAATGTACAATGGTATATTTATTTATTTATTATTTTTATTTTTTAAAAAAATTTATTGATTTCAGAGAGGGAGAGGGAGAGAGAAATAGAAACATCAGTTATGAGAGAGAATCATTGATTGGTTGCCTCCTGTACATCCCAATACTGGGGACGAACCCTGCAACCCAGGCATGTGTCCTGACCAGGAAACGAACCATGACCTCATGGTTCATAGGTTGATGCTCAATAACTGAGCCATGTTATCTGGGCTCACTGTACAATGGTATTTTTCTATTAAAAAACATGATCTATATTCTAGCACAGGCGACCTACAGTGTCTAATTTTAGAAACCACGAATTTATAATTTAGTACAAATTCTTCTTTTACAAGCCTCAACATTTTCTGAAAATAATTTAAGTCTCTTTTCTCATTCTTTGACTCATTAGTGATTCTCAAACTTTGAGAGTATACAAAATACCAGAGCTTGTGAAACATTCAGATACCTGAATTCCCTTGTAAAAGTTTCTGATATAGTGTAGTTGTACATAAGTCTGCATTTTAAATAATTACTCCTGGCGAAATTGAAACAGGTGAACTTGAGAAACACTGTTCTGGAGTCTAGACTGATTAAACTGGGTAGTGAGGTGGCGGAAATTTTTATAAGCAGACACATTGACAAAAATAATGACTCTGAGACCTCTCCCATTTCTCACCAACAACCAAAACACTATCTAAACTAATAAAACCATAATATTAAAATTAACCTTCTTTTCGGGATGGGTAAGCCACGCCCACCAGCCAATCAGAGCGGCTGTATCAAAATTAGCCCAGCCAGGATGGCAGAGGCCGCAGCCTGGGAGAAACCACGCAATGTGCAGGCCACAACCGCCGGGGGAGGAGCAAGGTGCTGGTGATGAAGGCCTGAAATAGATCCAGTTGCAGATTACAGATGGCAGGGCAACCTTGGGGGTGGAGAGACCCAGCCAGCTCCACCCCTGAGGCTGAGGCATGGAAATCGGTGCCCCAATGGATTCCAGGGTCCCAAAGTGTGAGAGGGCACAGGCCGGAATGAAGGACCTCCTCACCCCCACCGAGTGCACAAATTTTTGTGCACTGGGCCCCTAGTCTTAGAATAATAGCTTTTAAATAAAATTTTTGTTTTGTTGAGTGGTAATTTGATTCAATTGAATGCTTGGTTCTTTTTTGCTTTTGGCTCAATAGTTTTAATCAAGAAACAGTCATGGATGAATGGCTAGGTTGCAAGTACATGGGTGTATTTGTTTTTCTGGATTTGGTCATGAAGGCTGTATAGATGATACCCAATACTTTGAGCATAGTAGGTTCATCATAAATATGTTGAACAGCATGTAGTTTTTTTTTTTGTTTTGTTTTGATGGTAGAATTAGTTGTGATATAGAATTTGACAACATTTAAAACTTTATTTATTTATCTACTTATCTATTTATTTATTTATTTATTTATTTATTTATTTATTTATTTATTTTAGAGATAGAGAAAAGTGGATTTGTTGTCCCATGCATCATTCATTCACTCATTGGTTGACTCCTGTATATGCCCTGACCAGAGATTGAACCCATAATCTTGGTGCATGGGAATGATACTCCAACCAACTGAGCTACCTGACCAGGGTAGACTAGGCAACAAGATTGAATATATATATATATATATATATATATATATATATATATATATATATAAGAAATTTATGCATGGGGGGAGGGTGGGGGTCCGTCAGCCCAGCTTTCCCCCTCTCACAGTCTGGAAACCTTCAGTGGATGTCCTATGATGGCCCCAGTCTGCCACACACTGTGTGTGTGTGTGTGTGTGTGTGTGTGTGACCACTGGGGACCTGCCCCCACCCGCATCTGAGGCTCGGAGCAGTCCTCCTGTGTGTTTACCTGCTGGGGGCCTGCCCCCAGGCACATGGTCGAGGCTTGGAGTAGGCACCCCTCTATGATGATCTCTCAGACTCTTGCCCTCCCCTGCATGTTGTTCTCTTTTTTGAGCTGTGGCCAGGGCTGGGTGCTGCCTGCCTCCCAAGCTTGCCTACTGCCCATCTTCCTCCAGCCACCAGAAAGCAGGGAAAACCCCGCCTCGTGGTCAGGCCAGCCTTTTCCTGCTCCCTGATCCTCGGAAGGGACCTGGGAAGCCGCCAA
>PVJC01053324.1:0-10853 GCA_004026665.1 Murina feae | reverse complement strand
TGGTTTCGGTCTGCGAGAAGCTTAGCCTGCTCGTAAAACAGTGCTTTCCACTGGATCAAGTCTCCAGGAGGTAAGATGGTTCTGGCCAAACATTTCCAATCATAGGGACAATTGAGATTAATGCTAAAATTGTCTAATAGTTGTTGAGTATATGGGGCTGAGAGACCATCTTCCTGTACTGCTTTCCTAATGGCTAATAGCTCCTTTTGGTTAGGCGGAAGCCAGGCTTGTGGTTGAGTGGCTGTGGGGTTGTTGTTTACTGGGAAGGTTTGAGGGGGTGCCTGGGAGAAAGTCTCGTGAGAGGCCTCAAGACCTAAAGAAAATCTTGCGTCAGCTCTTTTTTAACATTGAACCTTATATAGTTCTGTCCAGGGGCTATCATCAGTGTTTTTCAGTGTTGGTTGAGTACTTGGGGGTTTATTTGTTATAGAAACTAGAGGAGGAGCTGTTTTCCCCTCCCCCAAAGGCTCCGACTCGGCAGTAGACTAGTTAGTTTCACTCTTGTCCGGAGGCTATTTAACAAACAACTCCCACGCATCAGGGCGGGCAGAGGGCTCTGATGAGGAGTACTGGGGGAGGGGACCTGCCTCCACTGAGGCTGCAAGGGCCGCAGGTACCGGCAGAGATGGTTCAGGGGGGACTCCAGAGAGGCTTGAGAGGAGGGCCAAAATGGCAGGGGTTAGAGAAAGTGGAAATGTTTTTCCTTCATGGACCTCTGCAGACATTACACGTTTGAGTACTTTCTCCCAGGTGCCCGGGTCCCAAACCAAGGCTTCTAACAACCAGGGATTAAGGTGTAAAAGGCACTCCCACAGCACCTGAAGTTCCTTTTCTGATACCTTAACTTGCCTACTCTGCAAAAGGGCCTGGAGAGCTCGCGCCTGAAAGGCACGTGAGGCGGGGGGGAACATCACCCATATTGCAGAGGGTCACTCACCCGGTCCGACGTTCTGGGAGCCCCACGTTGGGCGCCATATGAAGAAGGGTATTTCCCAGGGGTGAGGACGGCGGAGACCAGGTTGTGGGACGCAGGTCTAACTTTATTGAGGAAAGGCAGCCCTATTTATAGGTCGAGGTGGCCAATCATGGAACACCATCTCAGGGGAGCCAATGAAAGGTCAGGGTACTGTGTAGGCGGCTCTGGGAGGGGCTCAGGTGGGCGTTGCCATCTCCCTGGTGTGCCAGAAAGATCTGAAATGCTGGAGTAAGCTCACAGCATGCATCAGCCTCTGCATCGAGACAAAACCTCCTGTGCTCTACCTACATACCGAGGGGTCCCAGATTGCTAGAGGGTACAGGCCGTGCTGAGGGACATCCCAAGTGCACAAATTTTTGTGCACCGGGACTCTGGTATGTGCATGTGTGTGTGTGTGCGCGCGTGTGTATAAGACTAAGTGTCCATCCTTCCCTCCAACTGGTTGCTATGATGCACACTGACCACCAGGGGGCAGACACTCAACACAGGATCTGTGATGTGCACTGGCCATTTAAAAAGAAATGGCACTGTGGATCTGGCGCTGACAAACCAACACTCGGCTTCTCCCAAGTCGAACA
The DNA here is from genome assembly GCA_004026665.1 of Murina feae. Lineage (NCBI taxonomy): Eukaryota > Metazoa > Chordata > Mammalia > Chiroptera > Vespertilionidae > Murina > Murina feae. Next base: position 9,299 of record PVJC01053324.1, on the reverse strand, counting down.
CAGGCCCCGCCACCACCCTGGAGTGACACCCCACCAAATCTCAGCCAACACTGCTGAGACCCTTTGACGCAAAATCTGGCCCACAGCCCAGCCCAACCCAGAAACAGTCACTGCGGGTAATGACATCACGTAGCAATGACCGACTTCCTCTTCCTAGTGATTAGCCTCTTTGGAGTTTCTTCAGCCCAGGAACCTGAATTGCTTTATACGTAGGTGGAAGCATTTTACAGTTCAACCAAATTTTTGTGAAGGGTTTTCCCATGCCTCAAGTCATTTGGTCCTCACAGACGTCCTGGAGTAGGTAGATAGGAGATTCAGTGGTATCCTATTTTCTTTTCATTTGCCACAAAACGGAGATTTAGAAAGTTTAGAAACTTCACCCAATTGAAAAGAAGTAAGAAATGGTGGACCTTGAAAATGACTTCAGGTTTTCTCACTGCGCACAATGTAGTTAAACACGGCTGCAGTTAAATATTTTACCCTTTTTTTCTGCCTGTGTGATCTACAATAATAATCTGCTTCATGTTGCTATTTACTGCTGTGTTGCTGACAGTTACCTGAAAGAGAAGTTGGGGTGCTTCACTGGGCTGGAAAAAGTTTAGCTAAATCAGAAAGCAGGTCTAATTAAGCAAGTTTATATCTATAAATGGCTAAGCTGACTCTTGCATGTCTGATACATATAGAACTCTCGCTGGCACCAATTGCACATGTGTGCTTCCATCTGTCATTGTCGATCATGGATTTGGTTGACACTTCTGTTATAGAGAAAGGGTGAATGGCAATATTAAAATATCTCTTCTAATTAATTTACTTTCAATGTGCATGAATCCGTGCACTGGGACACACACTAGTTTTAAAATAAAGCATCATTCTTAAAAGTGCTTGAAATGGCAAAGTAGCATCTAAATCTTACTATATTAAAATATTAACTCTAGCTGGCAGGATAGCTAGAATTTAAAATAATTAAAGGTGCCATTTTCATTACTTATGTATTTATGTATTTATTTTTAACCTTCACCCAAGGATATTTTTTCCATTCATTTAAAAAGAGAGTGGAAAAGAAGGGAAAGACAGAGAGAAATATTGATGTGAGAAAAACACATCAATTGGTTGCCTATAACAGGAACCCCAACCAGGGCTTGGGCCTGGGAGGAGCCTGCAACCGAGGTACATGTCCTTGACCGAAATCAAACCTAGGACCCTTTGGTCCACAGGCTGACGCTCTACTCACTGAGCCGGACTGGCCAGGGCAAAGGTGCCATTATAAAAAAGCCAACATGTTATATGTGCAGAGGCTTTCTCTTAAAATCTCCGTTCATTTGTTGCTTTTGCTCATTAGGCTTGAATTCCTGTAGTTTGCTAGAGAAGACAAAGGGGAAAACCTTTCCTTTTTCTAGTATACGTATTCTAGAGACTGGGCTTTAGTCTTACGCAAAAAGAAGTAATGGTTTACTTGTGAGAGACACTAGTAAAAGCTTTAGTCTTAGGCAAAAAGTAATAAAGGTTTACTTCTGAGAGACACTAGTCGTAAAGGCTCTACTATGCATTTATTTGTTTCACTTTCCTGTGTAATACCCAGTAAGCTTCCTCCCCATCTGTTTAGTGGTTTGTTTTTTTTCCAGTTTTGCCCAGAAGTGACAGTAAGAAGCCCATAAACTTTTCTTTTTATCTGGAAGACACTGGAAAAATGACCTTCCTAGTCATTCTTGAATTAATAACCAGATATTGTAGGAAAAGGACGAATAGAAAGTTCTATCCACTCTTCTTCACTCAGATCCTTCAAATTAATGGCCCTTGGATGGGGACAGGGTCAGTGCTGATGGAATGTGTGGCGGGATTGGCAGATTAGGTGGAAAGTACTCAGGAGCTTCACAGTATACAGTTAACCATCGGATTATGTAGCATCAAGTCATGGACTCTCCTTAGTGGAAATACTATAGATTTTTTAATCCCAGGATCACCCTGTCAGGACAGCTGGCTTATACCCTTGGCTTATGCTTTGTTAGAGTTTTTCTTTGAAGAGTGAAGCTGTAGGTCACATTTATGACAAGATATAGGAGACTTAAAATAATCTAGTTAAAGAAATACTCATACCTTTCTGGATTGCTGCTATGATTTAGGAGTAATCAATAATAATAAAAACATAATATGCAAGTCAGCCGAATGGCAGAATAGCAGAACGACCATCCAGATGATCACGCCATGACACCCACTGTAGTCAGGCCAGCCAAAGTGGATGCGATGTGATTGGTTGGGGGCCTGGCCGTCGTCCCATGATCGCCCATAGAGGGAGGCCAAGGCCACCGGCCAGAGTGGCAATCAGTCGGGGGCTCCACGATCACCCCAAAGAGGGTGGCCAGGGCCAGGAGGTAGTCTGAGCCACAAGGGCTCCAGCAGCTGGGACTGCGAAGACCTACCCGTGTATGCATTTTGTGCATCGGACCTCTAGTGTACGTATAACTGTTGATGCTGCTTAAGGTTTGAAATCCCAAATGGCCATGCATTTGCATTTTTCCAGATTAGTTGTGATAGAGAAAATGGTTGTCTATTGATACTGTTGAGGAGCAGACACACTTATTAAAACTGATGTACTGCCCATTTGAAATACTTTTTACCTAATGGCATATAACAATTGTTTCTAGAATTTTCTTTCCTTCCTTTTTCCTCTCTCATGTGTTTATTTTTTAGACAAGAAGAACAGCCGAGGCCTTTTGTGTTGCATGCATGCTTAAGGAACTCGGCTGAAGAAGTAAGATTCCTGCAGACGTGTTCTCGGGTTCTGGTGTTTTGTCTTCTCCCTTCAAAGGATGTCCAGTCACTCAGCTTACGTATAATGCTTGCAGAAATTCTCACCACAAAAGGTAGACTTTCATAAGTAATTCATATTACTAATGCAATGATAATTGTGCCAATGCTTGGGCTACACACTTCTTGGACATTTGCATGGACCTTGCATACTGTAGGACATAGGAGAATTAATATACTTTCACGATTTAAGTTTAAATGTCGCTCAGAGAGGACATTGTTTGTCCATATGTGATAAACCAATTTTATATAACGTTACCAAATGGAGAGTCCATTTTGTTGTTTGGTGTGACATAGGATACCCAGCCCTGTGCTCTCCACCAGGAAGCTCCCATTTGGGGTAGCTTTTGAATTATCCAGGCCAGTAATATAAACATTAATGAAAGAATTCTACAGTCAAACTCCAGTGTGCATTTACTGAAAATACCTTTGCTGTAAGATTCATTGATAGCCTGGCCCCTGTGGCTCAGTGGTTGAGCATCGACCTATGAATCAGAAAGGTCACTGTTCAATTTTCGGTCAGGGCACCTGCCCAGGTTGCAAGCTCGATCCCCAGTAGGGGGCATGTAGGAAGCAGCCGATTAATGATTCTCTCTCATCCTTGATGTTTCTCTCTCTCCCTTTCCCTTCCTCTCTGAAATCAATAAAAATATTTTTTAAAAAGATTCATTGATATGTAATATGTAGTTTTGTGAATTTGGACTAAATAAAAAATGGAACAGTACCACAATATAATGTGATGGCTAGAAAAAAAGTGTACCCAGGGAAATGCTTAGCCAGGATAAGAAAAGTGAAAGAAGGTAGGACCTAAGAGAAATTTTTCCTATCTCAGACTTTCAAATAAATAATGTGGCATTTGATAATCATTGATTGGATATCTCATTTATTATTTCAAGATTAGCCAGCAGTGCCCATTAGCTAATATCGAGTCGACCACGGAGAAAAGGGGACCTTCTGAACCTGAAGTTAACCGAGTGAATTGGTAATAGTGCCATCAACTTTTTAAGAGATCTCCCTCAGGCCCACTTTCAGCAGTTGGGAGAATATTGACTTTCATCTTTTGGCAGATAAATCATACGAGCCTTAGAAAAGAAATGAAAGGAAAATCGATGCCCTTCATTTCGATAGCTTTGTTAGCAGCTTGGTATAGATAGGCAGCTGTAGATATGGGTATGTGTGTGTTTGAATGTTCCCCCTTTGGGTAGTTTAAAGATGTTTCCCAAATGTAGTTTCAGTTTTATGATAAAAAACAATCCCTCTAAAGGGCACTGCCATTCTCTGCGGTGCTTTCTTCTCCACAGTCTTGAAGCCCATGGTGGCATTCCTCAGCAATCCCGACTTCATCAACCAGATGCTGCTGGCCCAGCTGGAGCGCAGAGAGCACGTGAACGAGCATCACAAGAGAGCTTACACCTACGCCCCTTCCTACGAAGAGTTCATCAAGCTCATCAACAGCAACTCCGACGTGGAGTTCTTGAAGCAGCTCAGGTACCTGTTCCTCAGTCCTAGCAGGATAATAGCTACTCATTATCGTCCTCTGCCCGGTTAGGTAGAGAAAAATGTGTTGGCTGGGGAAGCAGAAATAAAGGAAGTCTATAAATCTTACCGCTTAGTGATAACTGAGTTTATCCAGCTTCTCCTTTAGCAGTGGAATTAGATTTTTCGAAGTATAATGTTTTTCAAATAATTAGGTTATCATAGATTGAGAGCTGTGTAGTTGTTAGGAATGTCTGCTTAGCTGCTCTGATGCTTACCTTAGGAGAGCATTGGAAGGAGATGATGTGTTTATAAAACTCACTGCAGAGCACTGTATTGATTTTCCTTTTTCTTAGGAAATGCAGAGGCCCAGGTTTAGAAATAAGAGATTCTTGACTAATTGAGAAAACATTTGAAATACACCTCAGGAGTCTCTTTTGTAGGAAAGTTCAGTCTCACTTACTGTACTGGAGATATTTTAGGGGTGGGTGCGTGCGTGTTATTTTATTTTTTTCACAGCAAGTAGATGCACATGCAGTATGATTATGTGGTGCTGGCGGCTTGAGGCTTTCTAGGCTGCTGTCTTCAGTTGTGCTGTGTTTAGTGTCCCCAGACGATGATACTGTGGAAGAAAGGAAGCTCTAGTGTGCCATTTTGCTTTAAGTACTTTTAGTAAATCATTGATGGAAAAGTAAAATATTGGCTGAAATTGGATATTTGGACTATTTGAGGATTTTACATTTGTTGTATGCCTCTGAACTAGGATCAACATTAAGGTGAGTTTCAAAAAGCTGACAAAAATCTTTAAAAATAAAATTAGAGCTAATTGTTTAGCACTACTATTGTTGCTCCACCATCACCTGCCATTTTGTATCTGAGGACAGTTCCTCATATTATAAATGAATTTGGTAAGAATTAATGGTTTATCTTCCTCAAAATATACTAACTAAAGGCTCGGGATTAGAAATGCTGCAAATACCTTAGTGTTGGCAGCTCACCCAGCAGGAGAATAAGCAGCTCAGCAGGAATTGCCCTTTAAAAAACGAAATCCCGGTGTCTCCTGCCCCAGGATGGTCGCGCACAGCCTGCTTCTGTCATGGGAGCGCCTTGGGGACCACCTCAGCCTGCATGGCCCACGTCACACGGGGAATTCTGACTTTGCACGTTCCCCTTTCCCTCTGTAGGTACACGATGAAACAAAGACAGCATGAGCACTTAAACCTTCCTCTAACGTCACTTCCTCTTGCTCTCATAAGGGGGCAGCATTGAGGGGTAGCTCCGTGGAGGGCCCGGGAAGGCAGGCCTCTGAGGGGGGGGGGGGGGCGGGCGTCCAGGCAGAAGACTTTCTCAGACACTGAGATAATTCCCATGCCGTAAAACGCATCATTTTAAAGTGTGTGTTCAGCAGATTTAGTATATTCAGAGGCTGTGCAGCTGCCACCACTAACCCCAGGATATTTTCACCCCCGAGAAAAGCCTGCCCAGTCAGTCCCTCTCCACTCCTCTCGTCCCCCCGCTCTCGACCACCCCTGCTCTGCTCCTGTCTCTATGGATGTGCCTGTTCTGGACATTCATGTAAGTCAGTATTCCAACATGTGGCCTGTTGTCAGTGGCACTTCTCTCACTCAGCATGTTTTCAAGGTTCACCCCTGTGTAGCATGTGTCAGGATTTTGTTCCTCTTGTTGGCTGAGTAATATTCTGCTGTGTGAATACCCTGTTTTGTTTATCCGCCAATCAGTGGATGGACAATTTGGGTTGTTTGCACTTTAAGGAATGCCCTTTCAGCAATTGTTGAGTGTCTTCAGTAGAATTACTAGTGACTGTCGGTAAATACAGGGTGGGGCAAAAGTAGGTTCACAGTTGTGAGTACACGAAACATTGTGCTTATTCTTGTATTATTATTTGTTAACTATTGTATTGTTTATCACATCAACAACTGTAAGTGTACGTTTGCCCCACCCTGTAAATAAGAGTAAAATAAAATATTGCAGATTGCTAACCTCTCTCCATCACTGGCTCCTCCAACTCTATACCTGCAGCAACAGGAGCCACGGAGTGCAGACAGCCAGACAGGTGTTTCCGTTGCGTATTATTTCTGTTCTGTATGTTGAATTCTCTGTGCCTTCCATCTTGCTGTTAGGCTTTGTGTTTCCAACAATGTCTTCAGAATCAAAGGCAGGACACTCAGAGGTACGTTGGTGATTAGGTAATGGAACTCTAAACATACCTGCTCTGTTAGAAACAAAAAGAATACAGTTCAGAGCTAAGTTGGTGTACTGACTGCGTCCAGCTGGAATGACCTAGTCTCACCTCTACCTCTTTTTTTCTTTCAATCCTCACCGGAAGATATTTTTCTATTGATTTTTAGAGAGAGTGGAAGGGGGAGGGGAGAAACATTGATATGAGAAACACCCATTGATTGCTTCCTGCATGCACCCCAACTGGGAACCAGTCTGCAACTGAGGTACATGCCCTTGATTAGAATGAACCTCCGACCCTTCATAAACTGTTTATCTGTTTAACCACTGAGCCAAACTAGCCAGGGCTGACCTCCATCTCTATAAACTTGCAGTTCCTCATGTCACTCTTGGGAAATAAGTCAGTAGCTTCCTCTAGAAGGGCTGTAGAATTCTCTGTGACTAGGAATGTGGGCTTCTGGAAAGAGTCATATGCATTGGCAGCATCAGCTGTGGGATCATGGTAAGCCTGAAGGTTTATGGTCCCCTCCACAGGTGAGAGGCATTTCTCTCGCTGGGAGATACACACCTGCAGGTGCTGATGCACATACTGTGTCATCTCTCCAGAGGCAGTTTCTGTGACTGAGACAATTCCTGGGCGGTGCCGGAAGGTAGATGGACTTGGCTATTCAACGCAACCCTAGGGTTCTAATAGCTACTAACTGTGAAGTGCTTATTTTCCTTGTCAGGACGACAGCTGGGTAACTCTGCATTGGTTCTCAGGTGCAGGGAAGGTGTCAGGGAGTTCTCTTTGATATAACCCTGGTATATCGCTTATGCATGGGGCTGTTGTCCCTATTCACTGCATCTTGGGCAGATCTGAGGGCTAACTACTTCTTGTGCAGCTTGAACTAGAGAAGGTTGTAAGTCCAGGAACACTTCTGCAATAGCAGAGATTGATCGTTTTGCTCAAAGAAGGAGGTGCTGGTAGGTGGTGGTGCCTAAATTATCTTGTTACTTGGCTGCTTACTGTTTATCTAATAGGAAAGTTGCTCTCTATTCCAAGGTCGGTCTGCTTACAGTTACTGACAGACAAAATCACGTTTTATCAGACTCCTGTCTAAAGCTGCATCCTGGAGCTTTACCAGCTGACCAGCACTCACGGAGCTGTTCCCTTCATCAGAGTCTGAATGTTCTGTTGCTTCTCTGATAAAATGAGAGCACACAGCTGTCTGACTTTATTGTGTTCCTGGTCCCTGTCTTCAAGTTGCTCTTCAGAAAACCTTAGGGTTGGCTGCCTAAGGCAGGGACTGTGCTTATTTAGACGAAGCAGTGGATGAAACTGTCCGCTTTGGTTTTATGCACATTTGAGAGACGGAAGCATATTTTTTAAAGGGGAGAAGATAGTCATTTAGCTCTACTAGGCTGGATTGCCTTAAAAACAAAGAAACAGACAAAACTTGAAGGTGATATTCTGCAGAGTTTGTTTCTCTGTTTGAGTTGGCATGAGATGCTTTCACGGTAGGACTTTAGACCTAGAAAGGTTCTCTTAAAAAAAATGGAGACCTATCTAACACTTGTTGTAATACTTTAAGCAATAAAAAAAATTAAAAAAAAAATATATATATAGTCAGCCCTAACCGGTTTGACTCGATGGATAAAGCGTTGGCCTTCCAACTGAAGGGTCCCAGGTTCGATTCCGGTCAAGGGCATGTACCTTGGTTACGGGCACATCCCCAGTGGGGAGTGTGCAGGAGGCAGCTGATCGGTGTTTCTCTCTCATCGATGTTTCTAACTCTCTATCCCTCTCCCTTCTTCTCTGTAAAAAAATCAATAAAATTTTAAAAATACATATATATATAGTCGATTAGTGGTTTTTACCCTGGCAGTGTATTAAAATCACCCAGGCTTTATAAAACTTACAGTAGGATAGCTCACTTTCCTTAGCTACCCTCTTTTTCTTCTTTTCTGGCATCTAGGAAGTCAAAGCGAGGATGTGATAACTGGGTTGGTATAATATTTTGAATTTTCCTAGTGTCTTCTAGTAGGAGCAGTGATCAATCTAAACTAATAAAACCGAACTAGTAAAATTAACCATTTCTCCAAGATGGGGTAAACCACACCCACCAGCCAATCAGAGCGGCTGCATGCAAATTAGCCCAGCCAACATGGAGGCCGCCACTCAGGGACTTGAGTAAAGGGCAGTGAAAGTGAAACTGCGCCCGCTCCCCTTAAACTGGCTCTAGCGAAACACACATTTGCAACATAATAACAACCATAGAATCCTCCGGAGCTGAAGGAGACAGCAGGCCTAAGAGTAACATTGTGTCGTTATATACACCGCTGCCGCCAGGTGAGGTGAAGCAGAGAGGAGGCTTCGTTTACTAGGAGGCCTCGCCTTAAAGGAACAGTGCATCAATTATAGAAGATAAACAAAACCCAGAAATCTGCGTCCAGCCAGCCTTGCTGGGACATTGGGTTAATAGGAGCTGTGGGCAGCCTTAAAGCCTGAAAGCGCCAATCAGCCCGTCACCCACGCTGGCCACAACCCAATGGGGTGAGGGACGTTCCTGGGGGGCTTGGTCAGCCTGGAGACAGCCATCAGCCCCTCACCCAGGCTGGTCAGGCACGCCAGCTGGTGGACATCCCCAGAGGGGTCCCAGACTGCGAGAGGGCACAGGCCAGGCTGAGGGACCTCCCGAGTGCACAGAGCGGCTGCAGGGTGGAACAGCGCAGGAACCAGGACCCATGAGTGGAAAAGAGGCGGCAGGGTTGGCGGCCTGCTTGGCGGCTGCCCAGGCCCTTTGCGGGGCACCAGGGAGCGGGAAAGCAAGGCTGCA
>PVJC01053323.1:0-10869 GCA_004026665.1 Murina feae | reverse complement strand
GAGGGAGAGTAAGGATGGAAAACCTTGGAGAGAAAAGTGAAGCATATACTTTTGTTATGTTTTCAGTAAGTTAAAACTATCCTTGAATATGAAATAGAAGCCACCACCAGCCATAAAACAATGAGGAGCCCAAGCATTTTGTTTTTTGAGTGACCTTGTAGAGGAAATGAGCCAGCTGCAAGTTGATGTTTCAGGAAAACCTGACCTGGCAAAGCCTCTCCTAACTCAACGCTTATGGGCTGGAGTTCGTGTCCAAAGCTGGAAAAGGTTGACATTTCATTGTAAAGCAAGAGAATGCAGAGATGAGATCCAGAGTGGTTCAGAAATCCCCTGCAAGCTCTTCTTGGTACTTCTTTTGACAGGGCCTGACTAGAGGAGGCAGCAGGTGTTCAGGACACACGATTTAAGGAGGATCTCTCTCTCAGGGCTGTGCAAGCGTAGGGTCAGTCCTGAGAGTGAGGGCCTCCTTAAATCTTGCTTCCTACATGCCTCACTTCCCTCACTCATGTCCTGACTTTCAAGCTCGCCATTCAGCAGTTTTCTAGTTCTAAGTCTCTTATTTAAGATGGAGTATGGGATTTTAAAAAGTTTCTGAGGTCCTGGACGGTTTGGCTCAGTGGATAGCGTCAGCCTTCCAACTGAAGGGTCCCGAGTTCAATCCCAGGCAGGGCACATGCCTGGGTTGTGGGCTTGGTCCCCAGTAGGGGATGTGCAAGAGGCAGCCAATCATGATTCTCTCCCATCAGTGATGTTTCTCTCTCTCCCTCTCTCTTAATCTGACATCAATAAAAATATACTTAAAAAACATTCTGAGATGATGCTAATCTCTAGTGGGGATGAAGAGACTGCTTTAAGTAAATGAGGCTTAGTGGCAAATTAAAGTATTCCAATTGAAAGCCAAGAATCAACCTTGACTTGATCTTTTCCTGCTATGTTAATTGGGGAAAAAATCTTATCAAATTCATTTTGGTTCAGTGTGATCACCATATTATGAATCACAAAGCACCCTATTTAGCAGGGGTGGGGCATGTCCTGCCTGCGGGCCATATAAGGCCTGAGAAATCATTTGATCTGGCACTGCCATGGCATTAGGGGTGAATTAATTAAATGTTTGAGCAAATATAGCAGGCTAATTTTTAAAAATATATATATATATTATTGATTTTTTTACAGAGAAGAAAGGAGAAGGATAGAGAGTTAGCAACATCGAGGAGAGAGAAACATCGATCAGCTGCCTCTTGCACACCCCTCACCGGGAATGTGCCCACAACCAAGGTACATGCCCTTGACCAGAATTGAACCCGGGACCCTTCAGTCCACAGGCTCTATCCACTGAGCCAAACTGGTCAGGGCAAGCAGGCTAATTTTTAAGTTGATAATTTTGTATGGCTCTCAAATGATGTTATAAATATCCAGGTGGCCCTTGGCAGAAAAAAGGTTCCCCACCCATGCTATATAGCATTGCCAGCTAAAGTACAAGATACCCAATTAATCTGAATTTCAGGTAAACAACGAATTATTTTTTAGGCTTATCTAAAGTCCAAATTCACTAGGCATCCTGTATTTTTGTTTGCCAAATCTGGCGACTCTCAACCTGCAGGACATGCCAGAGCATGTGGACTTGATTGTGAGGGGCAGCCTTTCCTGGCTTCTGTGCCAGAACACAGTTGCAGTGGGTATAGTGTGTATTATACTAAGAAAACTTCATAGTCAAATAAATTTGGCAAACATTGGGTTAAGCCCAATTAACCAGGTGTTTTTGGTTTTTTAACTACAAAACATCTTCAAGCCTTTAATGAGCAAATGTAAATCCAAATGTACATTGTGACATGCTCCTCACTCCTAAAGTAGGAGACTTGCAGAGTTCCCAAACTTACATAACTGGGGACACCTTGTAGAAGTAATGTTCCAGAAAATACTACAGTGAGAGGTAGGGCGATACTGAAGGGTTTTGAACAGGCAAATGACAAAGTTGAACTAGTGATTCAGATGGATAATTCTCACACCATTGTAATGAACTTGGTTACGAATAAAAGGAAAGAAAAAGAGGAAAGCCAAATTTGATGGGCATGCCATTTGTGCAGCTTTGCCAGAAAGCTGCAGTTTAGGTGCATGCCCAGTAAAGTCTGGGTGAAACAGGAAAGGTACTTGTCTGTCAGTCGTGCCTGGGAACAGGTCATTGGCCAGAGTAGATGTGGCCACTGCAAGTGTGGGGAATTTGAGATACATAAGCTCCTAAACAAAGGAGCTCTTTCTCTTGGTTTGCACTCCTGGCTTATATGGCTCTCATGCTGCTACATTTGCCCACGTGGCCCACTGCCATGTGAACCTCACACACAATGGAACGGAAACTCTAGACACTGGTTTTGCTTCTAGTTCGGCTGAATCCCCAACTTCACCTATTCCAAGACTGGGTTAAGGGAAATGGGACTTTACAAACCAGCAGATGCAATTTCATGCAAATGAAGCTTTCTACCAAATTTCATCTTCCTGTGGGGGGCTTCTAGAAATGTTTATTCCAGCAGTACCCCAAGAGCGCCACTTCCACCAGCAATGGAGAAAGGCTATTCATGCATTTCTCTGCTAACAATTCCACTTTTAGAAGTATTAATGTGAAAGGGACAAGGTTGGAAGCCCAGACAAGAGCCTGTATTAGTTTGCTCAGGCTGCCATAACAAAATGCCACGGACTGAGTGACTTAAAAAATAGAAATTTATGCCCTCACTGGTTTGGCTCAGTGGACAGAACATTGGTCTGCGGACTCAGGGGTTCCAGGTTCGATTCCAGTCAAGGGCATGTACCTTGGTTGCGGGCACATCCCCAGTGGGGGGTGTTCAGGAGGCAGCTGATCGATGTTTCTCTCACATAGACGTTTCTAACTCTCTATCCCTCTCCCTTCCTCTCTGTAAAAAACCAATAAAATATATTTTAAAAAAATAGAAATTTATTTTCTCACAATTCTGGAGGCTAGAAGTCTGAGATAAAAGTGTTGGCAGGATTGTTTCTTCTGAAGCTCTACCCTTGGCTTGTAAATGTCCATCTTCTCCCTTTGTCTTCATGTAGTCTTCTCTCTGCATGTGTGTCCTAATCTCTTTTTCTTATAACAACACCAATCATGTGGGATTAGGTACTACTCACATGACATCATTTTTACCTTAATTACCTCTTTGAGTGTCTTCTCTTAAAATATGGTCACATTCTGCCCAGCCAGCATGGCTCAGTGGTTGAGCATGAATCCATGAACGAGGAAGTCACGGGTTGATTCCTGGTCAGGGCATATGCCTGGGCTGTGCTTGATCCCCAATGTGGGGTATGCAGCTGCCAATCAATGATTCTCTCTCATCATTGATTTTTCTATCTCTCTCTCCCTCTCCCTTCCTCTCTGAAATCAATAAAAATATTTTTAAAAATATGGTCACCTTCTGAGGTACTGGAGGTATGAATTCAACGTATGATTTTTTTTTTGGGGGGGGAGACACAATTCAGTCCACCATAACAGAGACTATTACAATAATTCTACTGAAAGATGATGAGGTTGTGCATTAAAGTGGTGGCAACGGGGATGCAGAGAAGGGATTGGATCATAGCAATATTAGAGTCAAAACTGAAAGGACAGGGGAATTGATTTGATGTGGTTGGTAAATGAGCAAAAGTACAGCATAGTTTCTAGCACAGAGTCACACTCAAATCTGTTTGTTTCTACCTCTTTACTCTTCCTGAGTCTAGAATGGAATCGTTCCTGTAACCCAAATTCATACTCATAATGCAGTGTTGAATTGAATTCATTTCAGAGATAGAGCATAAATGACAGTTACTAAATATTTGCTACATATTTCCAGAAATGTGCACTAGTTTTTGTATTGGGATGACTGAATAATCTCTGCATCATCTCTCCTCGCCATTGGGAAAAAATCCTAAGCATTATGGGAATGCCTGGTTTACCTGTGCCAGATTCATTCTGCTCCAGCGGGTGGAGTTATGGTCATTTCCAGGGATAACAAAGTCTTGGTGAGGAGCAATGACTTGGATAGATATGGCTCTCTTGGAGGCTGTGGTCCTCAGGCCCTTTAAGACTCATTGAAGACCAGTCCTAATCCCTGCCTTCATCCTAAGAGTTAGCCAGAACAGTCAATAACTTTTGGGAATAAAAATCCTGGTCAAATTTTAATAGTATGAAAAGAATCACTGGGTAATTTAGACAAATGAAAAAGTAGGCAAAAGACATTTTGAATGGCAGCCTTCAGTTCCACAGAATTTATTGAACAAGCTAACGCCACAAAAAAGAAACCATTGGGATTGCTGAAGTCATGGACTAAAGACCCACAGGTGAGTGCTCGGGTCTCTGGGCTCTCTTTCTGGTCTCATTTGATCTGGGCACCAACAACATCAACAACTGGATAGCTATCATATGAAAGGGGTGTCTTGGGAACACCCTGAAAATCTGCCAGAGCTATCACAAGTTAGGACCCATCTTTGCTGAGGTGGACAGAATTCTTGTTGATACAAGTGTCCTTTAAGTTAAAACTAATAAATTCCTTCTGGTTTAACTTAAAAAACAAACAAACACAAAACACAGTCTGGAGAACTTGGAGTCTTTTCCCTTCATCTTCTGATGATTGATGGATTTCTCAGCATTTGGCCTCCCTGCCAATTAAATAAACTTTCTGGCCCAAGTGTAACCACTGCCTGTAATCTTTGTTTCTTCTGAGTCTTTAATCTTCTCATGGCTTTTTCCTTTCAGCCTACATTTGAAGTCTACCTTATTCCAAAGGTATTCCCTTGACCAGTCATCTTATAGCATTAATATTCTGCCTATAGAGCTGGAGGCTTGCCCTGCATTCCTTATTTAGTTATAGATATTTGAAAGGCAGGAAGAAGTTCTGTGACCCATGGCTCCCAGCACATATCTTGATTATGGCAAATACTCAACTGGTTGTCTTGAATCTGATGCAGAGACTCTATCACAACATGCAGTGCTCAAAAACTACTAGTATTGGGTTGACCTATTTTCTCTTTATAGCTGATTTAAATTCATCTCAGAATTGAAGTCCATTTTACACTCAATTTGGAGCACATTGTTTGCAAAAATAGTCCAAATCATTTTCTTCCTTGTATCCATGCCTCTTCGTAAAGTGGTTTCCCATCTCCCCCAATCAAGAGATAAAATCTATTTTCCTGCCCTTTCAATGTGGGCTGGCCATGTGACCTGCTTTGACTAATAATCCATAGCAGAAGTAACATTGTATTATTTCCAAGCCTAGCCCTTAAGAGACCTTTGAGTGTCTGTTTTCTCTCTTAGAATTCTATGCAGCTACCATGTAAAGAGCCTGAGATAGCCTGCTAGATAGTGAACGATCACGTAGTCAAGTCAACGCTGTCACCAGCCAGTTAGTTAATCCCTAGAAGTAGAGCTCCTTAGCTGACCTGTAGCTGGCCATGGACACATGAAAGAATCCAGCAAATCCAGAAAATGTAGGGCTGATCCACCCTAAATTGCTGATTTTCAGATTCAGGAGTTAAACAAATGGTTGCTATTTTAAGCCACTGTTTTAGGATTGTTTGTTCCATAGCAATAGTTAAATAACAAACCATCCAAAATGCTCAGGTGTTTGAAGAGTGTAATTCAAACAATATGGCTCCACAAATGTATGCTTTTATACAATGTTGCTGCTCTACATTCTTAGTAATAAGAAATACAATAGAAAATAAAAACTGTAGAGCTGGCACATACGTAAACATCTCCATAAACCATAAATCTACAGAGAGTTTGGTCTCTGCAAAGTAAAGGAACTCCACCTGAGGCAGGGTATGAAAGCCAATATATTTCTTGAAGGCAGGAGTCGGTGGGGTAAATAATACCCCCACATTGACTTGCTCATGAAAGGAGGCTTTAAAAAATTGCAAGTATTACTACTCCCATCAGGCATTCTCCTGTCCACCCACTCCACTGACTTGGCTGAAACCTATGGTCAGTTCTCAGTCCTCATTTTACTATGCAAACTTTGTAGAGCTGATTCTCTTAGACTTCTTTTCTGTGTGAAGATACATCATTCCCTGGTTTTTCTCCTACCTCACTGGCCACTTTTCTCAGTTTCTTCTTTAAAAAAAAGTATGTGTGTATGTATATATATATTTGTTGATTTCAGAGAGGAAGAGAAAGGGAGAGAGAAATAGAAACATCAATGATGAGAGAGAATCACTAATTGGCTGCCTCCTGCACACCCCCTTTGGGGTGGAGACCACAACCTGGGCATGTCCCCTGACTGGGAATTGAATCGTGACCTCCCGGTTCATAGGTTGGTGCTTGACCATGAGCGATGCCAGCTGGGCTCTCAGTTTCTTTTTTAATGGTTCCTCCTCTTCTTCCCCAAATCTTAGTGTTGGAGAATGCTTAGCGTCTATCCTTGGGCACTGTTCTCTATCCATATTCCTTTCTCTGGTGTTCTTCTCCACGCTCATGGATTTAAATGTCTACATTCTAATCAGTTCTAATTTAAATCTTCAGCTCAGATCTCTCTACAAACTCCAAACCAATATATCCAACAGCCTACTTAATATCTCCATTTGGATGTCTAACAACTCAAATCTACTCCCAATTTTCCCTGGCCCCCATATCTACTTCACCCTCAATTTTCCCCATCTCAGGTGATGGCAACTTCACCCTTCAGTTGCTGAGTCTCCAAACCTTGACATAACCATGCTCTCAACAAATTTATCAGGAAATGAGATTAAATCTACCTTCAACATTTATCAAGAATCTGATCATTTCCCATTTTGGCAAACTGTGAGCCTGGGGAACTGAGAGGGAATGACTACATTCTCATGACTAGGAGTACAGCTCCCTGTTGGCTCAGTGCCTAGGTCCACATATCCCCAATCTCACCAGAAGACATGAGCCCCACTTGGTTCTGGGCCTCGGAGAGGGAACTGCAAACTACTATTTGGGGGAGGTAAGAGAGAGAAGAGTAAAAATCTTCTCAAATAAGATTTGGAAAACCTGCAACCCAAAACTCCAAGTCCCATCTCTTCCCCTACAAAGAAACTATTATTAATAAAACCAGTCAACAAATTACTCCAAATAAAATTATTTTATAGTAGCCTGAAACTAACTTAAATATGTTTTTAGAATGTTCAGAGAAATAAAGTGAAGGACTATCTTCCAATATTTAAAGAGCAGGAACTAAAGCACAAATAGGCATAAATGAAATAAGATTATGTGAATATAAAAACAATTTAAAATCTTTGACTAAAAATTATAGTAATTTGAATTAAAAACTCAGTAGATAGGATAAACTTTAGACTAAACAGAATTACATAGAAAACTAATGAATTGGAAACGAGCACTGAGGAATTTAATTCTATATAGCCAAAGACTCAGAAAGATAAAAAATATTTTAGAAAACAGTATAAGGAACATAATTTGGAAAATAGGAGCTCTGAAGAAACAAAGGAGGGAAGCAGTATATGGAGAGATAATAGCAGAGACTTTTTAATGATGGATAGGAGAGCCCTCATACCTGAATAACTTTCTGAGTGCTTAGATGAGTAAATAAAGGAAGCCCAGGGCTACCAAGCACTTGAAGTAAGACTGCAGAGCACTGACATTAATGAGAAGAACTCAGATATGTCAAGAGAGAAAATACATATTGTATTAGCTACAAAAAGTGACAACTACATTGACAGATTTTCTTATCAACTATAACAGAGTAAAAAGCCCACTAAAGATAATATAAAATTAGTGAATGTGGTTTTCACTAAGAAGGAAAGTGAGACCAAGGCATGAAATATAAAAAATAATGACAAAACAGAATTGATAACATTTACTAAGGGAATACATATTAACTTTAAAAAAATTTAAAGAGGGTAAAATTCAAGCTCTATACAGCAATAAGAAATAAAGGGAAATGAATACCATGTCCAATCTCTCTGAGGCCTATTGTGGGAAGCCACCCATTGTCTTCACTATCAGAGAAGTGTAAACAAGGATCCCAGAATACTGGTGAACCTTGAGCCCATGGCAAGGGCCAGAGCTATGCAGACAATGGGGGCTCAAGCGATTTCCTGACCAAATAGTCTTAGAGTGGGAACTTTATTAAATGAGTAGAAGGCAGAAAATGAGACATTTACAGAGAAAAGCAAATGGTAAAGAGAAACCTCCCAAAAAAGGAGTTCAAATGTAACACAATAAATTTAAAAGGATTATACTTATCTACTAAAAATTGTTATCAGAGTAGAGTTTTACAAAATGCCAGCTATATGTGTTGCAGAATACAATAAAAATAAAACCAAAATAGAAAGTTTGAATATAAAGGAGTAAAAAAGATATACCATGTCATAATAATAAAAACAAAATGGATACAGCAATATTTTATATCAGACTACATAGAATTGCAAGCAAAAAGCACTACAAAATAATAGAACAACCAAGATGTAGCTTGCATAAACTTGTATGCACCTAACACAATAGCTCTGAAAACTATAGAGCCAAAGCTGAGAGAATGAAAAGGAGCAACCAGCAAGTCTACAATCAGTGTAGATTACTGAGATCAGGCAAAATGAAAGAATTTAAAGGATTTGTACAAAACTACTAGATATTTAAGGAAACATTCTTATATCCTTACTAGAGGCCCAGTGCACAAATTTGTGCACAGGTGGGGTCCGGCTGGCCCGGTCCCATCAGAGTGGATTGGGGCTGGGTCTGTCAAGTGAAGGACACAGTGGGAGGTTGACCAGCTGGCCCTCCCTGATCAGGGCCTGATCAGGGCCAGGCCAGCTGGGAGGGAGGGGCCATGCGCAATTGGCCCACAGGCCCCATTCCCAATTGGGGTGAAGGGGCTGACTGGGGGCAGGACTGGCCATGGGGAGGGGCTGTGGGTAGTAGGCTGAGCCTGCCGACCCCCGAATGGGGTGGGCGGCTGATCAGGGACCAGTGGCATGAGGAAGGGGCCATGAGAGGTTGGCCAGTCAGCCATACTCCTGATTGGTGTGGGAGGGGCAAATGGGGGCAGGGCCAGCAAGGGGGATGGGCCACAGGCAGTAGCCACCAGGCCTGCCCCTGATTGGAGTGGGAGGGGGCCAGTCAGAGGTGGAGCTGACTGGAGGAAGAGGCCCCAGGCCAATCAGGGTATTGGGGGCACATTGGAGGTGGTGCCAGTCGGGGGGAAGGGCTGTGAACTGATGGGATGAAGGAGGCCAATCGGGGTCAGGGCTTGCCAGGGGGAGGGGCCACAAGCAGTTGGCTGGCTGGCTCTGCCCCTAATTGGGTTGGGGGGCCGATCTGGGGTGGGGCTGGGCAGGGGGATGGGCTGCAGGAGGTTGGCTTGCCAGCCCCACCCTCTATTGGAGTAGAGGGGATGATCGGGGGCAAGGCCAGCAGTGGTAGGGGCCACAGGAGGTTGGCTGGCCGGCCCCACTCCTAATCAAGCCAGTTTGCTGGCTGCAGTGGGTGTCATAGTGACTGGTCATTCTGATCATTATGGCTTTCCAGTCACTGGCTTTTTATATATATAGACTAGTGGTCCATTGCACGAATATTCACACAATAGGCCTTCCACCCCCTGGCTACTGGCAATGGTTTTTCTCCGGCACCCGGGACCCAGGCCTTTGGTCTGGCCACAGCAGTGAGGCTTGGCTTCTCTGCTCTGGCTGCTCCCAGCCCCTCCTTTTTTTTTTCCAGCTGCTCCAGTGGAGCCCAGGGTGGACTAGAAGCCTGAGTTGCCCCTGCAACCCAGGCCCCCAGCCACTTCTTGAGTGGAGCCCAGGACCCCAGCCCCTCCTTGAGTGGAGTCCAAGGCAACTGGAAGCCTGGGTTGCCCCTGACAACCAAGGTGCCCTGTGACCCAGGCCCCCACCCACTCCTTGAGCAGAGTACAGGGCTGGCAGGAAGCTTGGCTTCTTCCGTTGCTGGGAGCAACCCAAGGCTCCTGCTCACTGTAGCTCCAGGGCCGCCACCATCTTCAGTCGTCTTCAGTCTTCACTCTGTGCCTGCATATGCAAATCAACTGCCATCTTTGTTGGGTTAATTTGCATAGTCACTCTGATTGGCTGGTAGGTATAGCAGAGTGAGGAAGTGATGGTTAATTGCATGTTTCTATTTTATTAGTGTAGATATCCTTTTTCTATGAAAGGATATCATAAAGACCATGTTCTCTGTCTATAATGCAATTAAATTAAAAATGGAAAGTTAAAATGAATAATAATATGTGTTTGGAAACTAGTAAAGCAATCTTCTAAAATAACTCATACATTAAAGAGGAGTTCACAATAGAAATGGTAACATATTTAGAAGTAAATGCCAGTGAAAGTACCTCATATTACATACTATGGGAGCTGGCAAAAAAAAAAAAAAATGCTGTTAAGAATATTTGTGGCAAAATTGTCAAAATTTGAATACAATCTAAAAATTAGATAATGGCATTATGTTAATTTTTCTGATCTTGATAATTATACTATATTAGAGCTAATGTGTTTATTCTTAAGACATGTACACTAATATATTTGGAGATAAAGGCATATAAAACATGTTCTCAAATGAGTCAGATAATGTGGTGGTAGTGGTGGTGGTGGTGGTGGTGCTATCCAGAGAGAAATAACAAATACTGTCTCAGAAATGGTGAATCTGAGTGAAGTGTATACAGGAATTTTTTACACTATTTTTATGTTTGAAATATTTCAGAATAAAAAGTTTAAAAAAGAAACAACACTATAATATGCATTAAAGCTAACAGAGAACCTATTTTAAAATCTAAATAGTTCTGTCTTTTAAGAGGGATAGTGATTTTCCAGACTTAACTTCCCTTCTCAAGTCTCTCTATTTCACTGATTGGTTAAAACAAAAACCTATTGTGTGAGAAAACTGCATGTTTTGCA
>PVJC01053322.1:0-10856 GCA_004026665.1 Murina feae | reverse complement strand
AGTTCACTCCCATCACCGGCTTCACCCCTGCCCCTCCAATACCAGCTCCACCCTTACCCAGGCCTGCAGTCTCTGCCTGAGGCTGCAGACCTGGGCAGAAGACCCCCAAGCTCCTCCTATTGCTGGCTTCATAGAGCCCAAGCCTCTGCAATCACTGGCTCTGATCTTGCCCCCTGCCATCGCCAGCTCTGCCCTTGCCCCACTGGCAGCCTCTGGCCAAGGGTACAAGCCTGGACAGGGGACTCCTAGACCCCTGCATTGCTGGCTCCACCTCTTCCCAGATCACTGTGATCACAGGCTCTGCCCCTGCACCTCTGATCACCAGCTCTGCCCCTGCCCAGGCCCTGAGATCACCAGCTACATCCCTACCCCACTGCAGCCTCTGACCAAGGCTACAGGCCTGCGCATAGAACCCCCAGACCCCTGCTTTGCTGGCTCCACCCTTGAACCTCTGGCCAAGGCTACAAGGCCTGGGCAGGAGACCCCCCAGAACCCTGCTTGACCGGCTCCACTGGTGCCCAGACCCCTGTGACTGCAGGCTCCAACCCTGCCCCTTTGATTGCTGGCTCTGTGGAGCCCAGGCCCCTGTGATCTCCTGCTTTGCCCCTGCCCAGGCCTGAGGCCTCTGGCCCAGGCCTTATGCCTGGGTAGGGCACCCTCATACCCCTCTGATCACTGGCTCTGTCCCTGCCCCCTCCAATCACTGACTCCACCCTTGTCAATGCTTGAGACCTCTGGTGAAGGCCTCTGGCCTTGGCAGGGGAACCCCAGGCCCTCTGATCATCTGTTCCTGCCCCTTGGACCCCCACCTCCCCTGCCACCTGCCTGGCTAACAGGCTGGACCACTTCAGTGGCGGGGCTGAGCCAGACTGGGCAACACCATCATGTGGCTATGGGCACCGCTATCTTGTGGCTAGGGGGGTGACCATCTTTGTGACGGAGTGACACCTAATTTGCATATTACTCTTTATTAGATAGGATATGCTATGAGTGATGCCATCTTGTGACTATGAGGGTGGCCATCTTTGTGATGGAGTGACATCTAATTTGCATGTTACTCTTTTATTAGATAGGATGTTGAATATGATATGCTTGTGATACATCCAGGTGGAAGTATTTCCTAAGCAAGTTGAAACTTGAGTCTGGAACACAATTAGGAATTCTGATATATAGACTTGGAAGTCATCAGGTACAATTGGAATATTAGGCTATGGTTTGGAATAAATCATTCAAAGAAGTTTATAGAGTAGGAACAGCAGAAGACCATGGATGAACACCAGGAGTAACATCAGTGTTTAAACATTTGCTGAGGAAGCCCATGAAGAAAAATGGCAAGAATATGAAAGGCATTGAAAAGAAGCTTGCAGTGGGTAAGGATCATTAAAAAAAATAAAGTATCATTAAAGTCAATAGAACATGAAATTTTTAAAGGAAATGCCAAATACCTAAGAAAGATCAAATGATAAAGTAATGTTATGGCAAGAGATTATTCACTCGGTTTGTAAATATGGAGTTCACTGGTTAACCTAGTGAAAGCAGTTACTAGGAAGGAAAGAAAGGGAATCATTGGATATGAGCTAATCATTCAAATAATTTTTCTGTAAAAGACTGAAGGAGGCAATAAGTAGCTAGAGGGATTCTTCAATGGAATGTGCCTTGAGTATGGGCAATGCATGAGTACATTTATTATTCTGAAGCTAAGGAGCCTACACAGAAGAAGATACTGGGAAGGCCCCCAGGAGCCTCAGGCTACCAGACCAACCAAAGTCTGTATATGTCACTTCCATCTTTTAGTCCCTCAGGCAACTGTCAGCTAGGTTAATCCAAAAAAGCTGACAGTGAAACTTTAGATCAGTGCTTCTCAACCTTCCTAATGCTGCAACCCTTTAATATAGCTCCTCATGTTGTGGTGACCTCCAACCATAAAATTATTTTCATTGCTACTTCATAACTGTAATTTTGCTACTGTTATAAATAGTAATGTAAATATCTGATATGCAGGATGTATTTAGGCGACCCCTGTGAAACGGTCGTTCGACCCCCAAAAGGGTTGCTACCCATAGATTGAGAACCGCAGCTTTAGATGATAATCACATGTCTAAGTATATGATTCATAACTCAATGACACCTATTTTCTCAAAGCAGTTTTACTTTACTGGTATCAACCAAGAGGAACGTGTTTTAATTTTTTACCTCATCAAGCAGAAGTCACAGCAAGATCCAGAGAGAGGCTAGATAGTATATGGGTGTGTAGAGTGTTGAATGGTTCCTTTGCTGCTGTGATTGTACTTGAATATGCCATCAACTCAATGTTAATGCTATGTTTAGAGAAGTAAAATAGTAGTGTTATGTATACTTGGGAGAAACCTAAGTTATTTCTTTCCTATAGCAGATGGTATGATTTTTTCAGACTGCAGCAGTTCACATTGCTGGATGTTTGGTGAGAAAAAGAAGCATTCCATAGAACATACAAGTAGATACAATCTATTAAAACACCTCTTGACTCTTATATACATTCATAAATCACCCATTGGTGCAAAGTTATAAATTAAGATACAGAAGTATATGAGGAATCAGTCTAGTATTACTAAGCGTTCTGAATATAAATGTCAAACTTTCATTAGGTCAGTAGATCAGCAATGTATGTGCCCATGCTATACAGATTCCAGTAGAAGTCATCTTGGAGGTGTTTAGAAGCCTTACCCAAGTTACTTCCTTTGAGGAACTTATATTCTGTTAGTACATTGAAATATAGTTATATGATAGAACACTTATGTGTAACATCTACATGTCCTTACTACCTTGTCAGTGAAATGATAGACTTAATGGAGAAAACTGCATAATTGTCTCAGAGTAGTGGATGGCATGAGAGTACTGCAGTTAGTAATGCAAAACAGTTATATGCTAATATTTTTAGAGAACAAAAGTGCCAAAAATTCATTTATTCAACAAAATTTCATCAACAGCCTACATGGGCAGAGTATTTAATTGTCAATGGAACTGAAAACTGAAGAATTCTACCTTCTCTTTTTGATGGGCCTGTGTGAGATTAGTGGAAAGTTACTACCAGAAATTAACACAAAAATAAGGATATCTAAAAGTTATTTTTATATTCCTATTGAATATTGCTTGAGAGAGCAATTTGTACCTGGTTGAGTGAGATAATTTCTTCCTAATAAATCTCAAGTCATGTCTTTGCCTTCGTGATAAATTCTTATGGCACTAACACAGTGAAACATGATTTACCACAATCTCTGTGTGTTTTGTCACCTCAATTATGTTGTACTTGTATCAAAGATAGTCATCTCTTCTGCTTTTCTTTTTCTCCCACATATTATTGTGATTGTGATTGATTTAAAAATATTAAATATACTCCTCCTTAGCCAAAATTGAGGGCACAATTTTTAGATTACACTGAACCATGAGAAACCATGTTCCTACCCTCTCACTGTCCCATCTATAACCTTATAGTGGAGAGTTTAAAGTGCCAGAATATAATTGTTTTCCAGTTACTGACCACATTCCTCCACTCGCCCCAACAAACCCCATCTTTTTTTTCTTTTTTTACCATTCTGTGGTAGGATCTAGGACATAGTAAAAAATGTGGTTTCCATTGCTCTGAAGTTATGTGAATCTTGAAGAGTTCAAGATATTTCCAATTGTAGGAAAAAAATTCCTTTTCTTATACAAAGCTTACTTTATAATCATCTGTAACAGCAGAAAGGCTATAAGTGCTTTTGACCAGCTCCCATGAAAATGCTTATATATGATTGTCTCACATTGGTGATAGGTCCTTTAACAAACTATTTTTTGAAAGAGGAGACACCTGCTAGTTCAAGGCTAAGTGTATGTCAAACATGGGGTTGCCTAAGACATAGACTATTCCTTCTAAGCTTTGTTTGATATTTTAATATTTACATTTGACATTTTTCCTGCAAGTAAATTTAATCATGTTTTAAATCATTTTAAATCACAGTGACTAATACCTTTTCTGAAGTAATACAGTCTGCCTCACTGGAGTTGGAATATTTACTTTTTAGTTTAACCCCGTAGAATTCCAAATTCCAAAGTTAAGGAGACAGAAAAATCAAGAAAACCCAGATACAAGTGTTAATGGATCTCAGTGTGAGGTGAGATGCTTTCAAAGCTGTTGCCCCTTTGAAGGTATACCAATAATAATTACAAAGGGAACAGAAGCCAAACTCTACTCCTAATACTTATGAGACAAATCCATACTGCTCTATGACTAAGGTTAACAAGACACTTAGAAATCCATCAATGATTTCCAAAGTCTATATAATGGATCTTTGCTTTAATGCCTTTCTAGAGCTGTGTGATCAATAATTGTTTATTGAATAAATGAGTAAAATAATTAGTCTGTGTTGCTCTAAAAAACCTATGCTGTGGAAATGTCTTGTAATTGAGATACATTTTATACTAAAGGCTTTCTGCTTGTTCAGGAATTGAATTCCACAGCATAGAAATGCTAGCTACTATAGTATTCAGCTCTCTCCCCTCAGGAATGTTAGAGGTAGACTCCTGGTATTTGCCAAATGCCTGACTTTTGCTTGACTTGCACTGGGAGGAAAAATTCTACTGGCTGGTTACATTTACACAACATTTGGGAATATCAGTGCTAAGAGAGAGTAATTTTTCCCCTCCAATTAACTTTTCATGCTTGTCTTGTCATATTAATAACTTTAGTTTCACTTCCAGGGAAACAATTAGAAATTCTATGGTGATATTTCAACCCCTAAAATAAATTCACTTGAGTAAGACAAAGGTTTCAATACAACTGTGGTTAAGACTTTAAACATATTTTCAACTTAAATAAAAAGGAGAACCAAACACATTCATTATTCTTATATCTTCAAGGAAATATTAGCAAATTGGCCTCCATTATGGCATCCAAAATTTGTATTTAGTAATCATTTAAAAAGCAGGCTGAGAATAAACAATAATAACATCTTTTGTATTGCTAGGTTTACTATTTATACTACTGCTATTACTAATAAGCATTAAGACATTACTATGAGCCAGATACAATAGTTTGGAATGATTGTGGAGTCCCAACAGAAAATGCACACCAATGATTAGGGTGCATATTGTGTTCTCTGTCTCTCTGTCTGTCTGTTTATCTTCCTCTTTGTCTAAAATATAGCACATATTACTTCTACAACTTATTTGCTGCAAGTTAATTGTTCAGGTAAAACTTTCTTTGTGTGCCACACTCAATAGATATGTGTTGCTAGATAAATCTATTATATTTTAAAGCTGTTTAATGAGGTATTTATAGCAAATCATCCCATGTGCTTTCCTGCCCCCAGTCCCATATTTGCATCTAGTGATGCCAGGCTAAAATAAAGCAAAATGAAAAAAAAAAAAAGAGCTTTTAAACAGGCAGCCTCAGTTATATGTAAAGAAATAGATTTAGAGAAAGATATTCCTAGTCAATTTTTATGCCTTGGCACTGGTGGGAAGTGGAAGGCTAAGAACTAATAGTAAATGAGCCTGATGTATTTTTGGCATAATCTGGCAAAAGTCATTTCTCTTGTTTCCACCAATGAAATAACTGTACAGCTGCTATGACAAATAACTGGGTTAAAACCTATAAAACACTTGGAACAGTGATTGGCAAATAGTGAGTAGTCAATACATGTGAGTTGTGATGGATTTTTTTGTTGTTACTGCCAGTTGCTTAAGTTTTCCCCTCTACCTGGAATGCCTTCTCCCCATCTCTAAACATGTCAAAGATTTAACTGCAATAAACTTCCTCTATGAAGTATTTCCCCAAATCCCTTATTCTCAGTCATCACCAGAGATATAATCTCTCCTGTTTAAAAAATATGCCAATAATCATTTTCCATTTGTTATTTGTACAACCAAAATATATCTTTACATATTTCCAAATTCCCCTGTGAGGGGGATCTACTGCTCCTGGTTGAGAAACACTGAAAGTTAAGTGAGTGTTCAATAAATACATGTTCCTTGATTGTTTCCCTAAATATATATATATATAAAAATTTATAATGAACAATCAATGATTTAACTTTCAAGTACCACTTTATCAAAATAAGGTGGAATTGATAAATTTGCTTTAAAGTCTACACAGCTTTATTATCATTCCCTTGAACAGTATGGGTAAAAACACCCAAGTACTAAATAATTCATATTCTGTATTTGACAAAACTTTTTTTCATATCTCTCTGACAGATGGTGAACAATGCAGAGTATAAGTGCTCCCATGAATTGTGTGCCAAGGCTAAAACTCAATTGCCAAATAGGGTGTGAAGCACAACTACATGGAATATATATAAAGCACATTATTGTTAAAATTAGCATAGGGCCATTGAACTAAGTAATATGAAGCACATCATCATTGGAAGTTAGCATAGGGCCATTGAACTAATGAACAAAAGAAAATAAAATTATACCAAAACTTTGAGCTAGTAAATATTGACTTTGAGTCTAATGATCCTGAGTTTGAATCCTGGCTCTATTATTTACTAGCTTACTTGCTGCATGGCCTTAGACCAACTTCCTCACCTGTTAAATTAATGTAATATTATCAGACTCACAGTGTTGTTACACAGGTTTTGTGCTGTGGAGAGGTGAGTGAGGCACTCACCTTGGTGCAAAATTTAGGGGGCACCTAAAAGCTAAGTAAGTGAAATAACTAATATTTAATGCAATCTTTTAAATAATCAAAATTGGTGCAAAACCTATAATGAACAAAATATAATTTTAAATACAATGAAGAATCCAGTTCTGTACTTGGATTACTTGACCTCACTTGCATCTCCCTAATACTGGTCCTGGTTGTTAAGGAAGCTAAGTGAGATAATGTATGTAGAATCATGTCTTTGTTACAGTCCCCACCTTGAATAGTCTGCTATAGACTGTAAAATTAAGGAAATAGCCTTTTAGTCTTGCAAAGAATAATTCATATTGAATAATGTTTAAATACAAAGAAACCGAACATATTTCCTACTGTTTTTCATTCTCAGTAGCATGTAAGTATATAATAGGTAAGACTAGTATCCTCTTAAGCCAGAACTTTAATATATATGTATAAATTATATATTATTAATAATTAATTATATATAATTAATATATTATATATAATAATATATAATAAATATATATTTATATATTTAAAATAATATATTTTATTATTTTAATATATTAATATATAATAATATATTAACATTTAATATAATATTTAATATAATATTAATATATAATATATATAATAAATATATATTATATATGATATATTATAATAATATATAATATACTATTATAATATATCATATAATATATATATTAAATGTGATATATATTAATATAATATTAATATAATATTTAATATAATCTAATATAATAAAAGAGTAATATGAAAATTGACCATCACCCGAGACACTTAAGCCATGCCCACCAGTCAAGCCATGCCTCCCAGCCAATCAGAGCAGCTGTATGCAAATTAACCCAGCTAAGATGGAGGCCGGCAGCCACAGAGCTAGAGCAAACCAGAGGCTTCTGTTGCAACTGCCTGCCTAGGCTGGCTGAACCTCTGGTCACAATAACAATGTTTCAATTATAGAAGCCACGGAGCTGAAACAAACAGGAGGTTTCATTACCTGCCTAGGCCTCAGCTTAAAGCAACAGTGTTTCAATTATCTAAACTAATAAAAGCGTAATATTGAAATTGACCATTTCTTTGGGATGCCTAAGCCACGCCCACCAGCCAATCAGAGCAGCTGTATGCAAATTAACCCAGCCAAGATGGAGGCTGGCAGGGCGACTCTGCACTGGGAGCCTCCACAGCCGGCACAGGTGTGTCAGCTCAGTGTGGGCGGGGGTCCAGCCCAGGGCCTCCTCGGGGTGTCCAGGAGCACCCGTCCAGCGTCTGCTGCCTTCGTCCAGCCCCCAGGGGCCTTCACAGTGCATGCAGGAGCGTCTGCTGCATAGTGCAGAGCATCTGAACCCGATCCACTGCCCGGCTCCACCCCGGGTGTGTTCATTCAGCAGCAGGGCCCCACCGAGGGATCCTGCACCAGCATCCGCCCCTGGCTTGCCACCCAGCTCTGCACCAGGTATGTCCCCTCAGCGGTAGGGGCCCACCAGGCGTGTGCGATCATGGGCCCTCCGGTGGGAAACATCCAGGCCTGCACTCACCAGCCCTCCCACCCCCCAGTGCATGAACCCCGAAGGGGCTGTGGACAGCCTGAAAATGGCCCTCAGCCCCTCACCCAGGCTGGCCAGGCATGCCAGCAGGTGGACTTCTCCCCCCGAGGTGTCCCAGACTGCAAGAGGGCACAGGCCGGGCTGAGGGCCTCCCCCCTCGAGTGCACAAATTTTTGTCCACTGGGCCCCTAGTATTAATATAATATTAATATATAATATATATAATAAATATATATAGTTATATATATTTAAAATAATGTATTTTAATATTAATATATTTTTATTAATATATTTATATTATATAAAATAATATATTTTATTATTTATAAAATAATATATTATATTATTTAAAATAATATATTTATATTATTTAAAATAATATATTTTAATATTAATAAATGAAACAAATAATATTTAAAATAAAAATAATATATAATTAATATATAATTAATATATTAATAATATATATATTAATTTCAGAGAGGAAGTCAGAGGGAGAGAGAGAAACATCAATGATAAGATGTTTGATTGGCTGCCTCCTACATGCCATGCACTGGGGACCAAGCCCACGACTCAGGTCAGGAATCAAACCTTGACCTCCTGGTTCATAGGTCAACCACTGAACCATGCCAGCCAGGCAAGTCAGAACTTTTTCTAAGCATTTACTTATACAAGTATATATTAATAAAACATATATCATACTACATTTGTTTTTTATTTTTATGAAATCAGTATTCTCATGCACAAACATTTGCATATTTGCTTTTGCTTCATTTAACACTATGTCTTATCAGTAACTCATCCTTGTAAAATACTGCATAGAGTTCCATAATATAGACATACTGCAGTTCGTTCATTTATTCTTCCTTAATTGATATTCAGTTAAGGTTACTAATCAATCACTATTACAAACAATGCAGCAGTTAACACTCTTATAAACCCACATAAAAGTTATTCTAGTTTAGATATTGAGAAGTAGAATTGCTGTATCTTATGGTTTCACCGATCTAATTCATTATTTATCAATCTGATGGTTTAAAAATAGTACCTTATTGCTATTCTTTTTGCAATTACATATTTACTTGTTAAGAATGAGCATTTTGTCATATATTATTGAAAATTTTTATTTCCTATTCTGTGATTTTTTTCATATTTTTGCCCATGTTTCTGTTGAGGAGTTTGTTCTATTCTAATTGAATTCCTGGAGTTCTTTATATAATCTGAATACTAATATATTGCCTTGTATAGTATAAATAATTCAAGTGATTATACATAGACCACTGATTTTTGTTTAAACGTATGTAGAATATCTTGTCACAGAAAATATTTTTTTAAATTTTATGTTCAACAATTATTTTACTGAAGTCTTTTATTTACATTTTTAAGATTACTTCTCCACTAAAAACATAATGTAATACATTAATCAATAAATAAAAACATTATAAAAACATAATACAGTCTCCTATGTTGACTTATATTTTGTATAATGGCATTTTATAACTCATTTTTAAAAAGCCAATTTGGCTATCTTTAATGGTACTTGGTATGTTGCTTTTTTTCTTTTAAAAAAAATGACCAATTATTTTAGCATTATTCATTTGAAATGCTCCCTTTGCCATACACTAAATTATTATATATACATACTTTGAATACTTATTAATTCCAAAGGGTTAAATCTGAAAAGAAAGAAACATCAATTGAGTTATCAGCAGTTAAAGTGTATATACATTTTTTTGGACAGCCTGTATATGTCTACTGAGGAGCTCTATTATGGTCCATTTATATATTAGTCTATCTCTATATCAGCACCATACTCTTATTTGTGAAAACTTTATATGTTAGTTTGGCCTCAAGAGTCAGAGAAGATTTTTTGTAAATGAAGTTACTCTTGACCAGGTGTTTCTTCCAGTTAGAAGAACCATGTGCCAATACACAAAGTTATGAAATTGTGTGGCATATTTAAGGACTCTCAAGTTGTATAGTATCACTATAAAATAATATTTATAGTCCAGGGTGAGTGTTGAGGCCAGAGAAGATTGGGACCATGTTATAAGGGTTTAATTAATCTGTTAAGAGTTGAGAATTATCCTCAAGGCAGGGTAGACCTATTGAAGACTTTGGGGCAGGAGAATAATATAACCAGCTGTCTTTGCCAGAAGTGTGAGGATGGTTTAAAGGGAGAAGATCCTGTGTTAGTGCTGTCAGAATTCAGGAAAAGAGGAGATCTTTGAAAGCTGAATTAGTCAGATAAAACTTTATGAGAACTGTCAAGCTGTGAAAAGAAATGGTAGGATATGGTTAATTTAAGGAGGCATACTGATACATTGGTTCAAGAGGAGAAATCTGTTATGCATTTATTTAATTTACTAGGGGCCTGGTGCACAAAAATTTGTGCACTCGGGGTAGAGGGAGTCCCTCAGCCCGACCTGTGCCCTCTCATAGTCTGGGACCCCTCAGTGGATGTCCTATGATGGCCCCAGTCTGCCAGGTGCCTTTTGTGTGTGTGTGTGTGTGTGTGTGTGTGTGGCCACTGGGGACCTGCCTCCAGCTGCATCTGAGGCTCAGAGCAGTCCTCCTGTGTGTGTGTCTACCTGCTGGGGACCTGCCCCCAGGCACACCGTCAAGGCTTGGAGCAGGCACCCCCTCTATGTTGATCTCTCAGACTCTTG
>PVJC01053321.1:0-10870 GCA_004026665.1 Murina feae | reverse complement strand
CTCGTCCCCCCCCCCACACACACACACACACACGCACTTGGGGAAGGGACTCCCTGGGACTTGTTCTCCCCCTCCCGGAGGCAGTGGCGTTCTTGGGTGTTGCGACCCCCTCCCCGCGCTTCGACGCGGCGGTAGAGGGCGCACCCTGTCCCCCCCCCCAAGGGCGCGCTTTGAAACACGTCCCCAGCCGGGGTGGGCGGGATGGAGCGGCTCCGGGGCGCCCACCCCGCCGGCTTCCCCGGGAGAGGCGGGGGCAGGAAGCGAGGGCGGGGCCGCGCCAGGGGCTGTAAACACCGGCGGGGGAAGTGGGGCAGAGTGTGTGTGTTGGGGGGGGGGGGCGCTGCAGCTGCGCCGGCTGCTGCCTCGGGGCGCCCCAAAGGGAAGTGGGCGGCCGCCGCGCCCGCCTGGCCCTGACCCGGGCCCGCCCCTTCCCCACAGGGCTCGTCGCACCTACCCCAGCAACTCAAATTCACCACCTCGGACTCCTGCGACCGCATCAAAGACGAGTTTCAGCTGCTGCAGGCTCAGTACCACAGGTGAGCTGGGAGCGTGGGTCCCCGCCCGGGGAGAGGTGGCGCCCCCAAAGCAGATGGCCAGAAGGAGTCCTGGGGCGGAGGTGGTGGGCCTTGCTATACACAAAACTTGAAAAAATGTAGATGTGGTGTGCCCTATTGTAAGGGTCGCTGACCCCGGCACTTAGCAATACTAAACTCATTCAGTCTTCAGAGCAGCCCATTTCACAGATAAGAAAACTGAGGCACAAAATTAAATCATGTGCCAGACTCAGCTGTCTGGCTTCAGAACCCTGCTCCCCTGCCCCCCACTCCAATCCCCACTGTATTAAAAACCTGGCAACAACTGGAGTTGGGGTTGGACCTCCCAAGAGGAAAAAATAAGAAAAAAGTTCCCCCAAAGAAAGAAATTCTCCTGCTGTTATCTCTCTGCCCAGTTCTGGGGCAAGGATTCCTGGCATCCAACAGATTTTCATTCTCCTTCCAGAATTTAATCTTCTGCCTTTTGCCATGGCTGGGATTGGGATCTGAGGGGAAGCGACTATTATTAGCTGTACCTTACACTTAGAGAAACCAAGCCCAGAGACTCTAGGGGCACCTGGGGAAACACAGCCAGGAAGTGGCAGAGCTGAGATGTGGACCCCGTTTCTGGGTTGAAGAATGCAAATCCTCAGCAGCTCAGTGAGAGAAGAGAGCTTTACCTGGGACTCAGGAGGGCATCCCCCGCCACCGTTTTCAGCCAGGCCTTGGGCCCTCTGTAGACCTTTAGTGGACCCACCCAAAAAGATCTTGCAGGACAGGGGGAATAGTGATATATCATCTTTCTTCCTTTTTCTTTTAACAACATCCATCCTCTTAGGGTCCTTCCCGTGCTCCCAAAGTGTTACATACTGAAAACACAGCTTTTTACATTAGTTCCCTTTCAGTTCTATTACTGAGCCCCTTTCTAAGATGAGGAAACTGAGGCATTGATGGTGGAAGGGCAGGAAACTGAGGCATTGATGGTGGAAGGGCAGGCGCAGGGACTTCGCTCTGGTCCCATGAGGTGGAGAGTTTAGGGACCGTGCCTGGCAGGCCTGGCCCTTCTGAGCCCCTGAGGGGTCCTCCCCACCTGTCTGGCCCATGCCCCCCTCTGTGAGCTCTAGGACTGCCGTCCCTGAGACCAAGGCCACAGTACGGCTGGAGTGCTATGTCCTTGGGTAAACCAGATCCCTCCCTACGCTTTGGGGACTCCATCCCCTGGGCCTGGGCCTCCCCCTATACAGTGAGGGCTCCTACCGTGTCGGCACACAGGGTCTGCAAGGCCCTCCAGAGGAGTCAGAGACCCAGAATTTGGGTGAAATTGCCTTTTGTTTTTTAAAATTATTTATTGGTGTGGGTTTTTTTTTGGGGGGGGGTTGTTTTGTTTTGTTTTTGAGAGAGAAACATCAATTTGTTGTTCCACTTATTTTTGCATTCGTTGGTTGATTGTCTGTACCCTGAACGAGGATTGGAACCCCAAACGTTGGTGTATGAGGACAATGCTCTTAACCAGCTGAGTTACCGGCCACACCTGTTTTTGTTTGTTTGTTTTTTAATCCTCACCCAAGGAGTGAGGATGTGTTTGCCATTGATATTTAGAGAGAGTTGGAGGGGGAGGGGAGAGAAATATTGATGAGAGAGAGACACATAATGAATGGTTGCTTCCTGGGATTGAACCTGCAACCGAGGTATGAGCTTTGTGCCCTTGACTCCGAATCAAACCTGAAACCCTTCAGTCCTCGGGGCCCATGCTCTAACTACTGAGCAAGATTGGCCAGGGCTGGGTTTTTTATTTGTTTTTAATGTAGCAACAAACTCTCTGAACTGGGTGTACAGTTGTGGTCAGTCTGGCAGAGTGACACACAGGTTCCTGGGGTGACCGTGCGATCAACAAGCATTATTGGGTGCTAAAGTTTGCCAGGCATTATTCTAAGAACTTCATGTTTTATTTAATCCCTTTCGTTTTCATCATCCCACCAGAGAGGCTGGTGAAACTGGCACAGAAACTGAGGCCCAGAGAGGTAGAAAGGTTTGCCCAGAGTCACACAGCATCCAGGTCCCAGGGCTGAACTTTGAACCCAGTCTGTCTGGATTGAGTCTGCACTGTCAGACTCCTGGGCTTCCCTGCCCTTCCCCCAGGAGGCCTTCATGGTGGGGGTGGGTGGGGAAGCTTTAATAAATTCCTGAAGCTCCTCCTTGCTTGGGGGAGCTTGAGAGAGGCCAGGGGGTCCCCATCTCTTATTACCCAACAGTAGAACTTTTACCCCCTGGTGCAATCAAGGCCATAAGAGGGGCTGGACTTGGTGAGTCCAATCACAGCCCTATCCGTCAGCCCCTGGACCTCTCCTGGGACCCTTCAGCGTTTCTATTTGTCCTTCCCCTTGTGGTCAGAGTGTGGCTCTGAAGCCAGCTTCCTGGCTCTGCGACCTTGAGCCAGTTACTCAACCTCTCTGGGCATCCACTGCATCATCTGTGAAATGAGTGATGCTCACAGTCCTGACTTCGTCGGGTTTGGGGATGGGTAAAAGGTCGTTTGAATTCCTGGCTGACCCCAGGGATGTTTGCTCAGACTTGTTACTAACTTTTATTGTCACCATTATCGTTTCCTCCACCACCGGATCTGCACGGCTGGTGTCTTAACCCCATTTTACAGTTCCCCTCACCCTATCCTCACAGAGGGGGTCCTGTTGTGTTTGTCTCCTGTCAAAGTTTGGGGGTAAGCACAGCCCCCACCCCCTGTCCCATGTTCTTTTTCAGCCTGAAGCTCGAATGTGACAAGCTGGCCAGCGAGAAGTCGGAGATGCAGCGTCATTACGTGATGGTGAGCCGGCTGAGGCGCAGTGGGTGGGGGCGGGGGAGCCCAGACCGTCCTGCACCACCAGCAGCTGCCGCTGAAACCTGGCCACCTCCTCTGGGAAGTGTGAGGATTCAGGGTCCACCTTGCTGGCCTGGCTGCTGGCCCAGGCGGTGGTGGAGTTGCCAAACCGCCGGGTTGCAGCCTGGGCCTGCCAGGTCCCCTGGCTGTCCTTGGCAGCCAGCAGAGGAGGCAGCGGCTATGGAAGCCAGGAACTGACGTGGGGGAGCAGCCGGATCCCCGCCCCCACTATCCAGGCATCCCAGTGCTTAACCCCTCCTCTCCCAAGCTTGGGGAAGAGGACTCCTGTGCTTTCCTCCCCTGCCCCCCAGGAGGCTGACACCCTTTGCGGTTGGAGGGAGGGAGGGAGGGAGGGGGTAACAAGGCATTCTTCCCACTGACATTTGAGAGCCTGCCCATCCACACTGCCAGAATCACTTGCTGTTTCATACTCACCAGGTGGTGAGTTCCACATCAAAAAGCCCTTGCCTTGGCCCAGTCTCTAGCCCAGCTCTCCCAGGCTGTGGGGGAGGCAGAGACTGACACTACAGCTCCCAGCTCCAGAAGGAGGGCGCGGGGAAGAGAGGGACCCCCCAGGGACTGGGGGACGCCAGAGGGAAGCCCCCGCTTGGAGAATTGGGGGCATTGCCCCTGGGGTCTTGAAGAATGAGTAGGAGCTTGGGGGATGGAGGAGGAAGGACAAAGGACGAAGCAAAGGCCTAGGCACCACTGGGCTTTGAGGGGGGAGGGGGGTGATGGGAAACCATGAGAGGGTTTAGAACGGGGGGAAGGGGCAGGGTTAGATCCAGGGCTTGGGGAGGAGGCTCCTGGCTCCAGAGCCAAACCCAGCAGGCTTTGTTTATCTTCCATTATTTATACCCAGGAAGGCAAACTTCCCTGCAGTCTGGGGCCACCCGCAGACAAGACACATAAAGATAAAAGATTAGGGGCCTTGGAATGTGTGTGTGTTGGGGGGAGGTGGGGCTGGATAATTCTTTCAGAAACCAGGGAGCCAGGCTGCCGCTAAGGCCCTAGAGCCCCCTCAGCTCTGTAAGCAGCCCCACCAGGCACCTGGGCCCATTCCAGGTGTGGGTGTCCCCCCCTTCCGTCTCCCTCCTACCTGCCTGTCTCCGTCACTCCCTACTCCATTCTCCCTGCTTTCCCCCCTGCTCTGCCTTCCCCTTTGTCTCTGTCACCCATATCTCTTTCTTGAGCACCCCCCCATCTCTCACCAGCCCCCATTTCTTTCTCTTTGTCTCCCCTCTTGCAGTACTACGAGATGTCCTATGGCTTGAACATTGAGATGCACAAGCAGGTATGCCCTCTCCTCTCTCCATGGCACCCCCAGGCAGGTAGGAGCCCGCCCCTTGGCCCAGGGCCAAGCCTGCCCTGGTGCTCCGATCTTGTTCCCTCCCAAGCGCCCCCCCCTTCTCTCTCAGGTCTCCCTGGGAGGTGGTTCTGCCTGAGGAGGAGGGGCACAGGGCTTCCCTAGATCTGCCACCCCTCTGATAGTGGCAGGAGGGGGATATGTACTCACACTCACTCACTTGGTAAGACCCTAAGATTGCTTCTCACCCTCCGGCCTCGCTTGAGCCTTCTTTGCCCTGAGGAGGCCTCTGTCAGGGCAGTCAAGGATGTCACAGAATAATAATGCCACTGCTCCGCCTTGTCTTCCGCGGAGCGCTCACTACCTGCCAGGCGCTGGGTGTCACCTTCCCAGGGCCACCCACACCCTGAGTGGCCCAGTCTGGGTTCTGGGCTATTCGCTGCACTATTCGCTGGATAGTGAGGCTGACACCACCAGCCTCAGATCCTGCCTTTGCCACTGATTACCTGCTGTGGGGCCCCATGTGTTGATCCCACCCCGGGCTAAGCTGATCTGTCTTAGAACCCCAGGCCTCTGGGCTGATCTGCAGCTGCGCTTGGGAGAGAACTGCGGACTAAAGAGTCTGTGTGTTTGTTCTAGGCTGAAATTGTCAAGAGGCTGAATGGGATCTGTGCCCAGGTCCTCCCCTACCTTTCCCAAGAGGTAAGCTGTGTCCCGGGGGCTTCAGAGAAGAGAAGCTAGATGGACCATGAACTTGCTCCAGGTCCTCCCCACTGCAGTCACCTGGGGAGCAGTGATCTAGGCGCCCTGGGCACTTGTCTCCCCTCTCTGGACCTCCCAGCTACTAGTCAGCCTGTGCAGAAAAATCCCCAGGCTGGAGAACGCCCAGGGGTGCAGGGCCGGGGAAGGAGGGGCCTCACCCTACTCTGGAATTCCTAGCCCGAGTGAGTCATTTCACTGTAAAAATGTTAGCTATTGCCAAGGCTTGCACCAAGGGTTCTTTTTCCTTGTTTTGCTTCTACCTCTCACCCTCCTGAGATTCCCCTGCCAGGCCCTGTGGGCTGCTTCACGCCAGGGACAAAGGGGTGTGTGCGGGAGGGCATTCTGCACACACACAGACATGCAGAGAGGCAGATAAACAGATGCAACACACAGATACACACGGTGCGCACAACCATAGACACACACAGATACATGTTTGTGCAACAGGTGCAGAGACACGCACACGTGCACAGGTACAAACGTGGATATGGACACAGATACACAAGCAGACACCGCTGCATACAGAGGTAGATGCACACATGGACACATACATGCACACATCCAGGAGAACCAGGCGCCCCGCTCTTCCTCTTCTATTTTTGGGGGTTCTCAGAGTCTTGGTGTAAGACCCGCTCCATAGAGACCTCACACCTGTGCCTCACCCGACCGAATAAGGCCCAGCTGCTGCTCTCTGCCAGGTTCACTGTCGATAATTCATCATTCCCTCTTTAAGCCCGACCTGTATCTCAGGGACCTTTGGGGGATGGTGTGTTTTTGGGACCATTCCAGAAGGACACCATGAAAATCCCAGAGAAGAAGGTCTGGGAGCCCTCAGACCTAGACTTGTGCTTACTTTTCATGACGGGGGCTTCCCAGCAGCCAAGGCAAAAAGGAAGACAGATTCTAGCATCTGAAAGCAGGAAAGACTGACTTGCAAGGAGGGGTGGGAATAGGTGGGAGATACTCCGTACCTAGACTCATACCCCAATCCTGCCAGAATTCATGGCCAGGGACTGGGCGTGTGCGGGGAGGACAGGAGCTTGGATTAGCAGATCTCCCAGCACAGTCTCTGAGCTCTTGAAGGAACAAGACTTCTGTGCTGTGCACTGCACTTCCCTTTGCACGTGGCATCATGATCCCAAGGTTTCTCTCTTCACCTGAGGCCTTTTCCTAAGTATCTGGCCCCAACCCCTTTGGGTTTTCTGTGCATCTCCATTTGTCCCCATTTTCCAGATGAAGAGACTGAGGCTTGGTGAAAGGAAGAGGCTGGAGAGAGGGTGCTTGCTGGTGGGATGGAAAGCCGCGGGGGTTGGGGTAGCACTAACAGGCCAGGTGGGAGGAGGGCTTCTCCTCGGCTGACAGAGACCCCTGTGTCCTCTCTCTTTCAAGCACCAGCAGCAAGTCTTGGGAGCCATTGAGAGAGCTAAGCAGGTCACAGCTCCAGAGCTGAACTCCATCATCCGAGTAAGTCTGAGGACTAGGGTGGGCGGGAGGATGACAGGTGGCGAGTGCGCCCACAGTGGCTAATATCCCCCCTCCCTCTGTCCTGCAGCAGCAGCTCCAAGCCCATCAGCTGTCTCAGCTGCAGGCTCTGGCCCTGCCCCTGACCCCACTGCCCGTGGGGCTGCAGCCGCCTTCCCTGCCGGCGGTCAGCGCGGGCACTGGCCTCCTCTCACTGTCTGCCCTGGGCTCCCAGGCCCATCTCTCCAAGGAAGACAAGAATGGGCACGACGGTGATGCTCACCAGGAAGATGATGGGGAGAAGTCGGATTAGCTGGTGGCCGGGATGGGGAGGGTGGGGGGACAAAGAGGAGACACAAGATACACAGAGAGAGGAATGTTCACTGCAAGACAGTATAGCTCGGGATTGGCTAAACTCCGGTAGTATTTATAGTAGCTGCTGGGGCCTTTAGCCCTGCTGTGTGCCACCCCCCCCAACTTTACTCTGGCTCCCAGCCTCCCTCCTCCACACCCCCTGCAGCCTGAATGGCTCCATACCTGCTTGTACCACAGATAAGGCAAGCTGAGGCTTGGAGATGCAAATGGGAGGTCATGTCAGGAGGCAAAACCTCAAGAAGTCTAACACCCCCTTCACTACCCCATTTTGCACATGTGCAACTGACAGTATGCCTGCTGGGCCCCCTTAGGGCACACCCCAGCCTCCCACCCTGGCACTGCATGCAAACACAATGCTAGCTGCCCCTTCCTGCCCTGGGCACCCCTGTCTCTCCCACCTACTCACCTCTGCTAGTTTCAGATGCTCATGCCCACCTGGTCCTCTCTCCTCTCCTCGCCCACCAAGGGATGAAAGTTAAGCCAGGATGAGCAGGGTGGGGGTGGGCAACCCAAGATTCCCCTTCTCCCTTTCCCGAATAAAGATGAGGGTACTCAAGTTGTCTTGGTTTTTTTTTGTTTTTTTTTCTTTTCTTTTTCCAGTATACTAGCTTGTCTTTTAAGAAAGGGGATATTAAAAAAAAAAAAAAGACAAAATGTTTAAAAAAAAAAAAAAGCAACACCCACACCTGTGTCTGTATATAGCCTTTTAGACTGTCAGCTTTTGTTGTGTTCAGTCGTTTGAACTCTGCAGAGAAGTGAAAATGCTGTATCGAGGGTGGGCTTAGCTGTGCCTTTCAAATAAAGATGTGAGAAGGTTGGTTGCTGCGTTCCTGCCTCTGTGTTGCGGGCTGCCTGTGGTGCCCCCCTTCCCAGAGAGAAGAGGACCCCTTTTATGTCTGGGCTCCCTCCTCGGTTGCAGGACCAAATATCGAGAGTCCTACTTGAGTCCATCTTATAAGTGTACTTCCCTAACTTGATGCATAGACCAGAGAGGGTCAGCTGGAGGCTACAGGTCACACAGCCGGCCCAGGGGCTGGAGGTTTGGCAGAGCTGGATTCTGAGTAGCAGGCGCGAAGGCCCCTAAGTGACATCCTTTTCCCTTGGAGACAGAAGATACGGAGACTGCAGAATCTAACCCCACTGTGCACATACACGGACCCTTTTTCCAGATCAGAGAATGCAGACCCCCAGCTGAACCTCAACCCCCCCCCCAGCAAAGGGACAGATTGAAAGCCCTCCCCTTCCTACCCCGCCCAAGTCAAACCCTCCCAGAGAGCCAAAATGAAGTTTCCTGATGTGGACTTGGGTGGGCATGGAGTGAGGAGGGTGGGCAGCCATCCCAAATTTGCAAGATCTTTGCAAGGACTGTATGACACGGAAACCCACCCTCAGGGAGCTGGAGCACCCGGAGGACTTTTCCAAGTGCAAGGAGCCCTGACCGGTTTGGCTCAGTGGATAGAGCATCGGCCTGCGGACTGAAAGGTCCCAGGTTCGATTCCAGTCAAGGGCATGTACCTTGGTTGCGGGCACCTCCCCAGCAGGAGGTGAGCAGGAGGCGGCTGGTTGATGTTTCTATCCCTCTCCCTTCCTCTCTGTAAAAAATCAATAAAATATATTTTAAAAAATATTTTAAATACATTAAAGAATTCTCATCTGCCTCCCTAACCCAGTGGGTTCCCATGGGCAGGGGCAAGTGCACAGAAAGGGAGGCAGGATGGTGGGTGGTGATGGCCCACTGGCCTCAGGAATGTCTCATGTTGCCAAAGAGAAGGAAAGGAGACAGAGGGGAGAGGAGACTGGGTAGTCACACCAGCCTCCTGCTGGGTCCCACCTCTCTCCACTGGAGCCAGAGCACCTCTGAAGAACACCAGTGTGATAGGGTAGCTCGCTGCTTAATATTTACCCTTGGGCACATCCCCAGTGGGGGGTGTGCAGGAGGCAGCTGATCGATGTTTCTCTCTCATTAATGTTTCTAACTCTCTATCCCTCTCCCTTCCTCTCTGTGAAAAATCAATAAAATATATTAAAAAAAATATTTACCCTTGGGTTGAAAACCAGAAGTCACACTTGGGGAGTGTAAATTGTTACATCTGTTTTGGAAGGCTGTTTGGCAGCCAGCAATGCCCCTATTAGACCCATCCCCCAACAGACATGCCACTTGGGTCTGCCAAAGGAGACCAGAGTGTTCAGAACCCTGCAAGTGAGTCATCATTGCCCCAAACTGGAAATTACCGGATGTTCAGTAACAGCAGGACACGTAAGTTGTGACCTAGTTGTGTTGTGGAATATTACACAGCCATGAAAAATGTGCTGCTGCTGCTACACTCGACGCCATGCAGCTCTCATACATAATGCTGAACAAAAGCTGGGTACAAAAAAAGGATGGTGTGATTTCATCTATATGAAGAACAAAAGCAGGTCCACGTGACTTCATCTGGTTATGCCCTGAGGGGAGTTCAGAGCGAAGGGGATTTCTAACACCACTGGTCATGTTTTGTTTAACTTGGGGGGGGGAGCTGGTTACCTACGCTCCCTTTGAGATAATCCATCGAATTGTTCACTCACAATCCGTGTGCTCTTTTGTGTGTTATATTTCACAATTTAAAATAACCACTTAAAAGGATAGATTATCTTTGGCCTCCATAGCCCTCAAAATACATTCTGAGTTTTTCACCTAGTCCCACTTGCAGTCAGTCTTCAGCAAAAGGCGGCCAGGTTGAAACACCGCGCTGCTCCTTGTCTAGAGACCTTTGCACATGCTGTTCCCTCTGCCTGGTAAAATGTTCTCTTTTCCCCCCTCTGCAGCATTCTAATCCTCCAGGACTCCTCAGAAGTTACTTTTCTGAAGGCCTCCCTCTGACCTCCCCCCACCTTGAAAAGTGCTTGGAGCAGAGCCTGGACAGTCATCCATTCATTTAGAGACCCGACTATGAGCCCCAGAGACACAGCAGGGAACAAAATAGACACAAATCCTTGCCCTCCTGGGTGGAATAAACAAATAAGGGGAATACAAAATGTATCAGAAGGCTTGTTGGTGGAGAAGAAAGCAGAAAGGGATGGGGACTGTCAGTAGCGTGTGTGTTTTTTTTTAAATGTGCACATAGAAGCAATGCAATCCATGTTAGCAAACGTATCGAGGGCAGATCTGGGTTTGTACCCGCCTCCTACCCTAGGTAGTGATTTGAGGCATGAAGTCACTTGCCTTATCCCAGTTTCTGAGAAACTGTTGGGAGAATGAGCAGAAAGCCTGCAAGAGCTCACTAGCTGTCAGCGATATTATCACTGATGTTGCTGGCTGATGAAGAGCACTATGTGTGTATGGGGGGGGGGGGTCACAAACCCGACAGCCCCACCCAAGGGTCTTCTCCGAGGAAGGTGGGGTCCTGCTGAACTAGGGACAGATCTGTGACCGCGGATCTCCCTCTAGGCCTGGAGCCCCCATCGCGCCCATCCCGCCTGCGGGGCGGGTCCCGTGGGCTTAGAGAGGGTCCGGGGCGGGGGTGGGTGGGGGCGCCATCTCCGCCGGCCGGGAAGCCGGGCGAGAGGAGGTGCCATCTC
>PVJC01053320.1:0-10857 GCA_004026665.1 Murina feae | reverse complement strand
ATGCTCCCACACGCCCTGTGGAGGCCCCTGGGGGGCAGATGAAGGTAGCAGACCCTGGACGGGTGTTCCTGGACACCCTGCGGAGGCCCCCAGGGCAGAGCCAGGCAGTGGACCCAGGACAGGCGTTCCTGGATGTCCCGCAGAGGCCCCCGGGGGGACAAAGCCAGGCAGCAGACCCAGGATGGCTGCTCCTGCACACCCTGCAGAGGCTCCGTGCTCCTGCATGCCCCAGGGAGGCCCCCAGGGGGTGGAGGCAGGCAGAGGACCCAGGACAGGCGCTCCTGGATGCCTTGAGGAGGCCCGAGGCCAGACCCTCCCTCCCACTGAGCTGACACACCTGGCACAGCTATGCCGGCTGGCCGTGGAGGCTCCCTGTGCAGAGCCGCCCTGCCAGCCTCCATCTTGGCTGGGTTAATTTGCATACAGCTGCTCTGATTGGCTGGTGGGCGTGGCCGTGAGCAGAGGCTCAGCCAGCCTAGGCAGGCAGTTGCAACAGAAGCCTTTGGTTTGCTCTAGCTCCATGGCTGTTGGCTGGGTTAATTTGCATACAGCCACTCTGATTGGCTGGTGGTAACGGTCAATTTGCATGTTTCTCTTTTATTATATTATATTAGGTTTTTTTTGTTATTGAGTTGTATGAGTTCTTTATATATTTTGAATATTAATCCCTTTAATAGACATATGGTTTGCAAATATTTCCTTCCATTTTGTAGGTTGCCTTTTAATTTTGCTGATGGTTTCCTTTGCTGTGCGCCCAGGCCTTTTAGTTTAACGTTGTTCTATTTGTTTATTTTTACCTTGTTTGTCTTTGCTTTTGATATCAAATACAAAAGTCATCACCAAGTCCAATGTGAAAAAGGTTATTGCTTATGTTTTCTTCTAGGAGTTTTATAATTTCAGGTCTCACATTCAAGCCTTTAATCTGTTTTTAGTTCATTTCTGTGTATGTGTAAGATAGTGATCCAGTTTCATTCTTTTGAATGTGGCTGTTTAGTTTTCTCAACGCCATTTATTGAAGAGAGCATCCTCCCCCCTTGGCTCCTCTGTCATAAAGTAATTGTATGAGTTTATTCTGGCAGTATTAATCTAACCATTCTCTTGCAAGCACAGAACTTTTGACTATTTACAAATTATTTGTGCAATCATGATTTCATTTAGTTCTAGAACAACTTTACTTTGTAAGGTAAGTCGAACAGTTTTTGTGCAGATGTGGAAACTGAGGTCCAGAGAAGGAAAGAAGCTTATCCAAGATCACACACTAAGGGAACAGTAGAACCAGGACTAGAACACATGGGACTTCTTGTTATTCAGACCTGGGCTTTTCCCAGTATGCCATGTTCTGCCTCATGTATGAATGGAAGCACTGGAGAAGGAGGAGGGGCAAACCCTGACTCATTTTCACAGGTCTGGGCAGTGTGTATGCCGGGATGCCTCAGACTGAGAGGGGTGGCATCTTATTAGCGGTCAGAGGCCCCAGCCCCCAGTGTAGAGCTGGCACTAATTAGTGATATGGCAAGTCAGGGAAAATTGGCAGACCCAGGCACTGGGGCAAGTTCAGAGTGAAGGGCTGGGCATGTAAAATAGCTCTGTCTTTCCCTACTTCTTCTGGTTATTTCCAAACTCTAGAGGGGCTTCATTGTTTGTGTAGCCCCAGGGAACCCTGTTTTGATTCTCACGACACCATGTGCCCTCCATTTTACCAACACTCCCTTGGCCTTACCTGAATATGCAGGTCCCTTTCCAGCCAGAGTTATCTACTTTTCCAGAAGTGACATTCCTAATCCCTGTGGTTTGACCCTGCAGAGTCTTCCATTCTTTCACTCAGAAGATATTTATTGAGGCCTATTCTGCCAGACTCTGAGTTTCAGACACCACATGATTCTCTGCTTTCTTTCTAATTGCCCCCACTTCCCTGTATTCACTTCCTTCTATGTCCATCTTTGATCCCGTGTTCATTCAATCACTTCAATCCTTTACCCAGTAACACAATAACTTGGAATTAAGCCATCATTCTCTCCCAGACCTGGGTTAATGAACAACATAGAAGAAATTGAAATAACAAATTATCATAGAAATCTAAAGAGTTAGTATACATTGAATGTTTGCTATCTGCCAGGCATTGTGCTTAGTAACTGCTGAGCATGGACTAACTCATTTAATTCAATGGCATTATTTTACTCATGAACACTTTTATATGAAGAAACTGAGGCACAGAGGTTAAGTAACTTGCTCAAGGTCACATAGCTAGAAATCAGGATTTCATGTAACTAAATGGGATTGCTGCACATTTATGGGGGATGTCCCAGCTAAGCCTTTATCAACTTGTCCATTCTGTGCAGTAACTATTTCAAACTGTGTCCAATATTAACAAGATTCCTTGAAACTCCCCCACTACCGCTTTGCCTCTCACTTTGGGGACTTTGCTTCTGACCTCCCAGAGCAGGTAGAGGTCTTCAGATATGGCATCTTTAATTTCCCATAACAACAAACTTTAGTGTATCTACCCTCCTTCCCACTTGTCTTGATGCCTCCTCTCAACTCTAAGGGTTCTGGATCCCATCCCCAACACCTATCCAGGGCCTCCTACCTATCAGTTACATTGCCTCCTTTATCTTAAACTTGATTGATTTTCCCCATCAGCATATAAGCAAACTCACAGGCTGCATATATTTTCTCTTTTATTACAGACCATTCTGTTGACACCCTATTACAGTCTGGTGTACACCCTAAACCCTGATCCTATTGGTCTTGCCCATATCACCAGTGATTTCCCAGATCTACATCCAATGGCATCTTTTCTATCTTGTTGGACTTATGGGCAGTATCTTTCACATACATCTTGGTAATACCATCTTTCATAAAAACCTGTGTCTCCCATGGCTTCTTGGAGAGCCAGCTCTCCTGGTTCAGGTCTCACTTTGCCAATCTCGCCGTCTTAGGGCTTTTGTGAGCTCCTGGTGTCACCACCAACTAATCAATTCTATCTGACAAATACATCCATAATTCAACCACTTATTGCTACATCCATTGCCTCCACCTTGGTCTGTGCCACCATTATCTCTCACCTGGA
This sequence comes from Murina feae, assembly GCA_004026665.1. NCBI lineage: Eukaryota > Metazoa > Chordata > Mammalia > Chiroptera > Vespertilionidae > Murina > Murina feae. The sequence goes on along the minus strand of PVJC01053320.1, from coordinate 7,787 downwards.
TAACTAGAGTAACTTCCTTCCTGGTCTCATTTCTTTTTTCCTTGCTGCTATAGCCCCCTAGACATTTCACTAAGAGCATGCCAGTCCTAAGCTCAAAATCATACAAAATCTAAAGTCTTTAAAATGACTCTCAAAGCCATACACCACCTGCCTCCCATGTCCTCTCTCACCCTCCTTCCTACCACTTTCTCTCACATACATTCTCCTCCAGCTGTACCAACTGTCTTATTATTCCTTTAACATTCTAGCATGTTCTCACCTCAGAGAGTCTTTGCACTTGCTTGGAATGCTGTTTCTCCAGATACCTTCATTGTTTACTCCCTCACTTCCCTCAGATATATTAGTGAGGCCTAGCCCAACTACCCTGTTTAAAATAGCACCCTCCCACCAACACTCCCTGTATCCCTTTTCTTCTCTATTTTTCTCCAAACCACCTATTGTCATATGATACATTATACTAGTACATTTTATTTATGTATTTTTTTCATTGTCTGTTAGCCCTCATGAGCTTTCATTACCATGATGGGAAGTAGATAATTAAAATAACAATAAATAAATAAACAACAATAAAAATAATGTACCAGAAGTTGATAAATGCTAGAGATAAGAAAAAAAGGCTATTAAGGGACTAGAAAGTGAAGGCAGTAGGAATGGGGATTGCTCTTTTATATTAAAGTGTCCAGGGATAGTCTCAGTAAAATAAAATGACATTTGAGTAGACATCTGAAGGAAATGAGGCACAAACTATGTCAGTATTCAGAGGAAAAACATTGTAGGCAGAAAGAACAGTAAGTGCAAAGGTCTAGAGGTGGGATATCAGACAAGTGAAACTCAGAATGTTCTAAACAGAATAATTATGTTTTCCTAATCCTGTTCCTATATTCCTCAGTTCAGTGGTGGCCACACTCTACAGTGCTTTGCCCGACTTGGAAACTGCAGGACATTGGTCTGATGGGTTGTGTGCCTCCTCCACCACACTGACTGCTCTTAAGCCAGAAGCTGTGTCTAGTTCACCATTATGTGTGTGGCACCAAACACGGGGCCTGGCATAGAGGAGGAGCTCAGACAGTGGCAACATCACACTTCACTGGTAGATGCTGGAAACTAAGCTTAACATTAGACCCGAAGATGCGTTGTTTTATTATGTTCAGCAAACATATGCTTAGCAGTTAGTTTGTGCTAAACACTCTGTTCGGTGCTGAGGTTACAAAGATGGACAAAGATGCTCTCCCCTAAGAAACAGTCTAGTTATGCACAATCAAAAGGAATCTTTGTATAAGGAACCACAGACTCATCTGTGTTTATATCAAAGGTGGTTTCAAAGTCATATTATGAGTTCTATAACTTTGAATGTCTGTACATTGGATCATAAGCAGACCAACAACAGTAACAGTAGCAGCAGCTAATATTTATTGAAAGCTTCATATATATCAGGCTCTGTGCTAAACACTCACATGGAACATTCATTTAATTCTCATCAAAACTCTGTCACATGGATACTATTACTTATCCTATTTTTCAGAAGAGAAAATGGAACTGAGAGAGGTGAAATAATCTGCCCACTTCACACTGTTCCTAAGTGGTGGGGCCAGCATCCCAGCCCAGGCAGTCTGATAGCAGAGCTACTACACTATACTGCTTGCTTTCTTGGGAAAGACAAATAGTTAGCTGAGCTTCAATTTAGTTGGACAGTCATTGTCTTTTACCCTTTGGCCCCAGGCCTATCTTTTTACCATTATTTCCAGCTCTTCCTCTCTCCCTATACAAATACTCAGCTCCAAGGTCCTAGAATCCTAGGTCTTACCAAACTGCCATACCCTCTCACACTGATGGACTTTGGATTGAGCAGGAATCCTTACCCTACTTATCTGATTTGACATAATCACCAAGGCCATCCTCCAGGGAACTTTTGTCTGATGCCCCTCCCAAACTGGGGAGAAGGAATCACTTAATCCACAATGCTCTAGATCACCTTTGTCAGACCTCTAGTCTGGTTTTCAGTTCATTTCACAACTCCATCCTCAGAGCTCCCCCTTCTTCTAGGATGCTACCACTGTATCCCCTCTTCCCAATGACTATCACCAGGCCTGGCAAAGAGGAGGTGCCCATAGAATATTTGATGAAGAAAGAAATGAGAATTGTAGTCATGCGGATCAGTCTGTCTACTTGAGTTTATGAAGTTGCCTCGTAAACTGCATGTATGTTCGCATAGACTTTTTAGTGCAGTCACAAGATGCTGGGCAGCAGAGGGATTATCTTCATTTCGTAGGTGAAAAAAAAACTTAAGAAAATATTCTTGTTCCCCACCAACAGTGACCAAAGAAGTTGATCAGGTGTCAGTCAGCATGTGGAATGGGGGCCTGTAGCGCTCCCTCTTCAAGAAGGCATTTAGAGGTACAAGTTTATGCCCACATATGGTTTTTCTTTATATTGTCCCTGGGGAGGAGTGGGACATACAAACAAGGAGCTGTGCCGTCCCCTCCCACATCCTGTCCCCCTTTATGTTGTGAAAGAATGTAGGGGGCTAGCAGCCTGACTCTGTACCTAGTTAATCAGTATCCTACTGCACATTCTTATTAGCCTATAATCAAGTCACTGCCCCTTCCTTAATTACCTGGTCTTACAAGACCTATTTACCTAAATACTTCCAATTTATAAGGGCCATAAACCAAGGATGTAACAGCTTAGCTAGAGGGAGGTTACTGGTGCCATCCAGGTTAGGCATTTAAATATAATCTAAATTCCCCATTCTAACTGACCCAGGAGGAGCTATGAAAACCCACCACAGAAGCCCGGTAGTTAGGAAAAAAAGAAACTCAGGGATATATAAGGAGCAATCTTACTGTATTAGCCATTTAGGCTTTGGATCTTTGAGTCCCCTGAGCCAGCAGCGCTGCTTTGATTAAAGGCCTCTTTCCTGATACTTCTGAGTGCTCAACTGTTTCTTCTTTTGCACCAATTCTACAACAATGTGTACATACATAATCTCCCGAGACTTAGAAATATGAGGACAAGTTGGGAGACCACTTTAGCATGTCAAAGACTACTCTCATTTTCGTGAAGCCTATTTCCTTTAGGGCAGAGGCCATAGAGGACTATCCCCTGTGACAAGAGCAGTGCAACAGTGCCCTCCTTGCCTCAGGATTATTTCAAGTCCACCACTTGACTAGCACACCTCTCTCCCTGACACTATCCTGGACCTGTTTCCCTGGGCTTAAGATTTGGAAACTGTCTTCTCCAAATTGTAATCTTTGCTCTATTTCAGTGAATCAAGGTTCTGGGTGAATTATGAACAGGTGGAAAGCAACCAGAGGCACAAGGCAGTGAGGAAGCCTATAAAAGAGGCACTGGGAAAAGGACACCTCCAAATCAAGTACAACAATTGAGAATCAGGACTTTGTAAAGCAAGAAACCATAGCTCCAGGGAAATAATATAGTCCAGCCAATCATCTGGGGAAACTCAGGCTAGGACGGAGAAGGTACTTGCCAAAAAAAGTTCCACAATTAGCCATCCAGTGGCAGCTCCCTCCTCCTTGTCATTTATTTAGACGTGGGACTAGAAGGTTTGATGTTCACATTGCTGATTTTTGTTGGAGATGTATAGAATATCATGAAGGTCATAGAACATTATGGAATAGTATAGAAAGAATTGAGATGAACTGTCAGAGCTGGAAGAGATCAAGGAGCTTGACAAGTCTTACCCTCTTCTTGTAGAGATGGAGTGATGGACTGGCACAGAGAGGAAAATAGACTGGTCAAGGTCATACTTCAAGTCTGAGGCAGAGGTGGAGCCAGATTGCAGCTCTAGCAGCAATGTCAGTTCCTGAGCACCAGACAAGCAGAGACAGCAGTCTTCCTCTTCCCAGTCTAGCAGCTGGATCTTTTCAAGGCAGAAAGGATCCAGTAGAGCAGCAGAGAACACTCCTACAATGCAAAAATGGCAGGCCATCTAATACCCCTGCATGTCCTCCCCAACGTCTGTTTTAAGACATTCACAGAGTTTTAGGGCTGTGCTTTGTGGATATTCTTGAACTAGTAGTAGAACTGGATTCTTTGTTGCCTCAGCTCACCTGGCCCTGATAGACTAATGCCACATAATGCCCTCAAGCTAGTTAGAGACCTAAGCTCAGGCTGGCTCCCTGCCACATCCACAGGCCTCCTCAGTCTGCCCTCAGCCTTGAGACCTCCAGTCTGGGCTCAGACAAAATTTTTTCTCTCAATATCTAGACTTTTCAGGAACAGGACACTGTACAAAGCCTGGCTTACCATTAAAAAGTTGAGGGGGCCTCTGCAGACCTTGAGAATCCTCTCAAGTTCTGTGAAAGGTGGGAAATTTAGGTGAGGGTCAAACTGTGAGAACAGATCTCTCCAGAGAAGAAAAGTGAAAGCGGCCCTGTACAGCAGGGGCCCGGAATTCTGAATTCCAAGTCTGCCCTGTCGCTGGTGTGCTGGGTGACCTTAGGAATGCACCTCCCCAACTCTGGGCAGCAGCAGGCCTTTTGTAAACGGGTGGAAGTTGGCCTAGATGGCCCCTAAAGGCCCTGGTGTGCCGAAGAGGCGGATGAAGCTGGGGCGCGGGCACTGCAATTGGCTTTCCTGGCAGGTGAGTCCCTCCTCTCAGGGGCCTGGAAGCCTGGGCTGCGGGGCCTTCTCCACGCCTTAAGGTGGGGCCTGGCGAGGTTCCAAAGGGCTCTGCAGTTCCCCATGGCTCTCCCCAGCCACTCGACCCGCCTCTCTCCGCCTGTCTCTTGGTTTGGAATAAATTGTCTGGTGGCAGTCAGGGCGCCACAGAAGGATTGCACTGCGACCACGGAAATGAGACTCATACAAAACCGAAACTGAGCTCCAGGGCTCCAGCGATCCCTTTTGGGGCTGAACCGGCACCAGGAGCTCGCGGAGTCCCCAAGCAGCCACTAGCCTGGCTTGGGGGCGGGAGTGAGGGGTTCTGCACCCTCCTAGTCCCCAGCCAACACCAAGCTCAGGCTTATTTGCATTTAAAGAGAAAGGTAGGGAGGAAAACAGTGGGCGGGTCAAGGCACGCCTTCCCACATTGGCCATTGGGCGATATGCCTGCCAATCAGGGCGCGGACGCCCCACCCTGTGGCTGTGGAGTTGGGGGGGGAGGGGGGCATGGAGAGCTGCCCTGAGTCTGGGGAAGGGGAGCCAGTGCAGGAGGTGACTGGAGCCACAGCGGCGGCAGAAGCAGCGGTGGCTGCGCTCTCAGCCACGGCAGCCGAGGATACAGCCTGGGCCAGCGCGGCGCAGCAGACAATAACCGGCTTGGAAAACGAACCGGGCTGGGTAAGCGGTGGGGGTAGCCAGGAGCCTCCGCCAGCCCGCGGTGTGGTGCAGTCCCGCGTGTTCAGGTCTGGCCGTCCAGAGAGGAGCTCTAGGGCTGGGCTGGTCGGCATCCAGGCCGCTCTCTGCTCCCCTTTGGAATCCGCTTTGAGGACTGCCCGGGGAGGGCCAGAACAAAGTCCCTTGGACCTGGGCCACCAAGGAGGGAGGTGGGGGTGGGGGAAGAGGGCGGGCAGGCGGGCGGGCTAGCCTGGGCCCTGCCTCCAGGCACTCTGGGAGGCGGGGAGGAGACCCGCACGTGCGGCTGTGCAAGTCTCTGGAGGGTAGTCGCCAGTCAGCACCCCCAGAGGTGCTTTTGTAGGCCCTGAGCTCTGCAGCTTTGTTACAGCACATTAGGTGGAACAGCTGGGTTAAGCGGGTATCGCTCATTCCAGCTGCCCCTCCCCTCCCCTCCCCTTCTCTGCGCATCTCCTTCTTCCCTCTGTGGACTAAGCGGACTTGCTGGCCTAGGTCCGATTGGGATATCTACACTGTTTGCCTCCTTTCTGGAGGAGCTCAGTTTGGTTTGTAAGCTGCCCACTTCCCTTGAGAATCTCAGCTTCACCACCCCAACCAGCTGTGCCCCCTGCTCTTGGGCCTCTAGGCACATCTGGCGCCCGTCCCTGGGGACAGGCGGACCAGCAGACTGGCGATCAGGCTGCAGCTCAAGGTAGTCCTTGTGTTAGAACTGCAAGGCCCCCTAGTCTCCTCCCTCGCCGAGCCTCCTTTCCCCTGGGGACTGGGGGGTTTCGGGAGTAGGCACTGGACTCGTTTTTTCTCTCTAGTCTACCCTGTTCAAAAATAACGATAAGCGCGATGCTGGGAAGTGGGGTTCTGTGTCAGAGGCGGAGCGAGCAATTATTGTAGTAGGGAAAACACTGTCTGAGTGTTGTGAGAGAGCTAGAGAAGCAGCCAAACCTTCCAACTTCACAGTTACTTAAAATACCCAACCTCCTTGGCCACTGCCATTGTCTGCTGCAGACATTTCTGACATTGGTAACCGCGGACTTTGCTTAGGCTCCCTGGCCGCGAGGGAGGGGCTGTGCCTGCCATGCAGCCACAATCCAGGCTCCCCAGTTGGCAGCTGTACTGGTGACGCAGAGCTGGCCTCCTTTTGGCCAGGGTCTTCTTGGCCTGGGCTGCAGGGTTCAGGTGAATCTTGTCCCGTACCAAAAAAATAAAAAATAAGAAAGCCTCCCTCTGCAGTTGCCTGCTGCATCTGGGTGGGTATGGGCAGGTGGAGGGCCCTGAGTTCTTGGAATCCCTATCCCACACCTGGTGATTCCAGTAGAGCCCACACCCCCCGAGTGCACTTTCCCTCATTCATTCTTCCACTGCCCAGTCACTACAGGTGGTGTGCCTCTGGCAATGGACTCTAGGCCTTCCTGAGAAGCAGCAGAGAGGGAGCAACCCAGGAGCTTAGCAGACTCTTTATGGACCTTTGACCAACCTCTGAGGGTGGAGAACCATTTGAGAGGAGACTGTGAGACCCAGTAAGTCCCTCATTTGGAAGGAAGGCCAGCTGGGGACTTTTCTGATACCTGCAAGTAATGCAGATACCATACTACTCTCATCTCCTCCCACCTTGACCAGTGTCAACACAAACCCCCTAACTTGCAGTTGGGCATCTTCAGCCCAGGGCTGGGCCAGCCCTCAGCCCTGCCTCCAACCAATAACCACCTAACATGTACAACCTATTTAACTGCCTTCCCCATACCCAAACTCACTCACCCTACATGCCCAAGTTCTCTTTCCTCTCTGGTTCCAGTTCTGGGGCCTTCTCAATACCTTTCCTGCCTGTCTCTTGCAATCCATGATGACTTCTTACTCAGAGTTCTCTTCCAAGCTGCCTGAGTTCCTTGGGCATTTTGGGGCTTAAATTATAATAGTAAGCAAACTATAATTAAGTTTCTCTGCCTCTACTTTGTCTCTGATAACATGGATGTCTTGAGTTCTCTCATAACCCCTCAGAGGGGTAAATGCAACCTGGAACTCTGCCACAACCCCATCAAAGCTTAGCAATGCAAAGCAGTTAAGAAATGCTCCAGAAGGACTTGCTTTCTTTGTAGAGCTTTCAAGAAGACCTTTACCACTCCAAGTTGCACTTGTCCTGACCCATATTAAAGTTATTAGAGAAATGATACTCAAGGCTCAGGTATTTGTTGAGTATGCCTAATGAGGATAGAGAAAGGGTATGGATTGAAACTATAAGAAGAAAAATCATGATATATCTCTTCAACAGCAAGCACAGGATCTGGACTGTCCAGACCCCAGACCACACATACTTTTGGATGCTGGCTCACGAACTTAGAAGCAAAACATGGCAAGATAGAAGATCTCTATATGCAGGAGGATCATCCTGGGAAGCTTCCAGAAAATCGAGAGGTTTGGCAAGGCAAAGAGTAATGGTATAAGCAAAATTAGGAATAGGAGGGGTGTTGTTGGCAAGC
>PVJC01053319.1:0-10858 GCA_004026665.1 Murina feae | reverse complement strand
GTGATCAGGCCTAAGCTGGCAGTCAGACATCCCTCTGGCAGCCCGGGAGCCTTTGGGGGATGTCCACTTGCTAGTGGGGAGCAGGCCTAAGCTGCAGTCCGACATCCTTAGTGCTGCTGAGGAGGCAGGAGAGGCTCCCACCACCACCACTGTGCTGGCAGCTATCAGCCTGGCTTGTGGCTGAGCAGAGCACCGCCTGTGGGAGCCCACTGACCACCAGGGAGCAGCTCCAGCATTGAGTGTCTGCCTCCTAGTGGTCAGTGTGCCATAGTGACCAGTCATTTCCAGTGGTTCTGCTGTTAGGGTCAATTTGCATATTACTCTTTTATTAGATAGGATATCTAATAAAAAAGTAACATGCAAATTAACCATCATTCTGAGACACCTAAGCCACACCTGCCAGCCACACCATGCCCACCAGCCAATCAGAGCAGCTGTATGCAAATTAATCCAGCCAAAGTGGAGGCCAGCAGCCATGGAGCTAGAGCAAACAAGAGGCTTCCATATCAACTGCCTGACTAGCCTGGCTGGGCCTCAGCTCAAGGCAACAATGTTTCAATTATAGAAGCCACAGAACTGAAGCAAACAGGAGGCTTCCTTGCCTACCTAGGCCTCTGCTCAAGGCAACAAAATTTCAATTATAGAAGATAAATAAACCCCAGAAACCTGATTCCAGCCAGCCTCGCTGGTATCTTGGGTCAATGGGAGCTGTGGGCAGCCTGAAAATGGCTCTCAGCCCCTCACCCAGGCTGGCCAACCCCCATGGGGTGAAGGTCCCACTGGGGGAGCTTGACCAGCCTGTAAACAGCCATCAGCCCCTCACCCAGGATGGGCAGGCATGCCAGCATGTGGACATCCCCCAAGGGGTCCCAGACTGTGAGAGGGCACAGGCCGGCCTGAGGGACACCCCCGAGTGCACAAATTTTTGTGCACCGGCCCCCTAGTATATAATAAAAGGCTAATATGGAAATCAACTGAACAACAGAATGACCAGTTGCTATGATGTGCACTGACCACCAGGGGGCAGAAGCTCAATGCAGGAGCTGCCCCATGGTGGTCAGTGCACTCTCATAGGGGAAGCACCACTCAGCCAGAAGCCAGGCTCACAGCTGGTAAGTTCAGCCACAGGGGCAGGAGCCTCTCCCACCTCCACGGTAGTTCTAAATATATCAGTCAGACATCCCCCAAGGGCTCCCAGACTGTGAGAGGGCACAAGCCAGGCTGAGGGACCCACCCCCTGAGTGCACGAATTTCATGCACCGGGACTCTAGTATACACACACACCCACACATACACCCACACTAGAGGTCTGATGCATGAAGATTCATGCAAGAATGGGTCTTTCTTCCTCTGGCAGCTGGCATTGCCTTTGCTCTGGCCTGGAGCGACCTTTTCATCTTCCCATGCTCCCATGCTGCCCAGAGGCCTGGAGCAGCTAGGGCACTTGGCATCTGCATATGGAAATTAACCTGCCATCTTTGTTGGGTTAACTTGCATACTCACTCCTGATTGGCTGGTGGGTGTCACAAAGGTATGGTCTATTTGCATCTTTCTCTTTTATTAGTGTTGATATATGCCTAAGAGATTGACTGACCAGTAGCTGTGATGTGCACTGACCACCAAGGGGCAAACACTCAATGCAGGAGTAGAAACCAGAAGCATGGAAACATGGAACAGACTGATGAATCTCAGAGGGAAGGGGGTCTCTCCAAAATCCCCTGAGGGGTCCCAGATTGCGAAAGGATGCAGGCCAGGCCAAGGGACCCCACTGGTACATGAATCCATGCACCAGGCCTCCAGTATTTTATAAAGGCAGATTATGGACAGCAAAGCCATATCTTAGCAGGGATGGAATTAGCAATGTATCTATTTCTCCCACCCTCTAGTTCCTGGGATGTCTGCTAGTGTCTATCAAGAAAAACATTACATAAGACTTTTTAGAATCTGCACAGTATTTGCCTTGAAGTGCTTTCAGGGCCTATCTTCGTAGCATATGAGTCTTGTTTGGCAACCAGTATGGCTTTTACGAATACGAAAAATCATGACAGAAATTAGCATTTTAAAATGTGTTTTAAAAAAGGGATTGACAAATACATCATTAATTTCATTGGGGAAGCTAACCTTTCCTCATTTCATACTTAAATTAAGAGTGTGTTCCTTCAATCCTGGCCAGTGTTGCTCAGTGGTCAGAGTGTCAGCCTGTGCGCCAAAGGGCAGCAGGCTCAATCCCTGGCCCTAGACAGGGTGCATGCAGAAGGCAACCAATTGATGTGTTTCTCTCACATCAATGTTTCTCTCTCTATTTCTCTCCTCTCCCTCTCTCCCTTCTACTCTTTCTAAAAATTAATGGCAGGGAGGGGAAAGAAAGCAAGAAAGAGTGCATTCTCTCAGAGTGCACTGTTTTACATTAAACACTGGGGGAGTATTTCAAATTAGTCTCTTATGTGGACTCATTATTATTAGAATGCCAGAAATATGTTCAGGTATAGCATTGTTAATCAGAACAAATTTCTCTGCCACTTATCTTGCTGTAAGTTCTATAATACATAAGTAGGCTGATGTAGAAATAATTAGGTAGATAAGTAATTTTTTTTCTAAATAGTCAAATGAATTATGATTAAGTGAGCAAAATAGTTAAAATAGTTATGACTTAACTTGAACTTCTCTCACATTTAGGATGTTCCAACATCCATTTAAATCAGGTTTTTAATGAAACTTGAAAGGAAAAAAAAATATTACTGCTAAAATTATAGAACTAGATCTCTAAACCTTTGTAATATTTAGAAAAGAAAATTAGGATGTATGGATATTTAGTTTAAGTGTATAGAACCTTTTATAGAGAGGTGATATATTTATGAATGAAAAGTTAAAACATTTAGAGCACTGCTATTGTCTATTTGTCTATCAAAATTCAGATCAAATATGCACAGTATAAAAGCTATACACAAACATTTTAACAATGGTTATCTTAAAAGGGTAGTTTGGTAGGTACTGTTTATTCACAATTATTCCCTTCTATCTCTTGTCATGCCTTCCCTGCAAGCAGAATATACTCCTCCATCCCATTGATTTTGGGTTTGATCATGAGACTTGTAACTTATAGAATAAGAATGGAAGTTACAGTATAATAGCTTTACCAGTAAACAAGGTTTTAAGACTTTTTTTTATCACACTCCTGTGCTCATTCTCAAAATATCCTAATTTTTAAAGAAAAGAATGTTGCTTAGCATGGTTAGAGACTTGTTTGCAATTATATAAGGTAGCTCATAAGATTTCAAATCCGTAAGCTTTGGAAGTAGAATTCATCTTTTATGTCTTTTATAACTTCTGTCACTTTAGTTACTATATTCTCAGAATATTTTTTACCCAAGTTACAAGGAATGTGTTTCTGCAATCATTTTTTAATCATGAAGAGAAAACAGGAGTGAAAAAATCTTCTGAAGACACAGTAGTGGGTTACAATACATGACCTTTTTACATACATTTGTATATAAATAACAATACTATTTGACTTACAATATTATTAATGAAAAGTATAAGATAAATAATATTAGAAACTGGGCTTTAAGACCATAGTGTATCTTCTTAAACATTGTCTAGTACGAACCCCTACTCTGTACTTTAATTTGTTGTTCCCCACTCTGTTGTGATTCCAGGATCCTTATCCCGGAATAACAGCTTTGAGATCTGGCTCCTGGCTTCTATCTTTGTTTCAAACTAATCTGAAAGTGGCTGAAATGTGTATCAGCCAATCCAGTATCGGACCCTCATTATAAATTGCATTCCAGTTTTGTAGATCGAAAATGGGAGAAGTCAATTTAATGGTTTTCATTTGTAAACCAACTTGTGTGTATATATATAGGCTTTTTCTTATGCTGAACTATATCTTTGCAATCACCTAAATTTCATTTGCAGCGACTTGCCATTGTTCCCCATTGTTTCTCCAGATATTCCTCATTACTGAGGAATGCAAATGTGGTTTTTGCTAAAAATCCCTGCTGATGGAAACAAAATCTGCATTGCTATTCAAATTATTATGAGCTACCTACACCATTTGGCTAAAGCATTTATCTAGAAAAGTTTATTTCATAAAACATTCTCTCTTCATGAGGAAAGTGCTACAAGAATAAGATATTATTTCATCATTTCATATCCAAATAAGAAATCGTCTTGCAAAGAGGTAACAAGAAATAGTGAGAAGTTTTCCAACTTCACATTCTGCAATTCAGGTGAATCAAAGCCTTAGGTCACAGCGGACACTATGAGAAGGGAAGAAAGGGGCAATCAAGATTAGGTTTGATTCCTTGGTTCAACAAAGCAGTTCTGATTTTGTCTTTATAAATTGCGCTTGGAAAATACTTTTTAAAAAATAAACAGTCCATGGGAAAATATTTTAAACCACTGAGCAGTACAATGAGCACAGTTTTCAAAATCAGTCAAATTAGGTTTCAATCCTGGCTACAACTACATGATCTTGAGATATTTTGAGGATCAAATAGAGTCATGCATCCATGTACCTAGAATATGGCAGGTATTTAATAAATACACTTGTATTTATTATTATTGCATAATATAACATGATATGTAGTATACAAGATCATATAATACATGATTTTCACCTTTAAAAATTTATTAGGGAAATCATATGTGAAAAGCATAAGATTTTCTCATTGCCCTTGAAAATTTTATAGGTTAATTGGCAAAATGATACAAAGCATTAAAAAAATCAACAATTAAACAGGGTAGTATAGGCTAAGAAATAAATGACTTGAATTCCCTGGATAAAGAAAGAAAAGGCTCCAACAAAAAATGAATATGTTCAAGTATATGACCTCATCCTCTTGGCATGAGCCTCTGTGTGACTATATTATGAAAACTATCCCCAAATTGAGAGATTAAAACAATTACTAATTTACTGATCGCCATGCAACATCTCTATTGAACAGGGAGAAAATAAATGCCAAGGGCAAAGAGCTATAAATGGTGTCCCCTAATGAAGAAATAATAAGAAGCTTTGGTCTCATCATAGATTCTCTACTATGTCTCCACACTTTCCACACTTTCAGACCATTTGCCAACACTCTCAAAACAAGTATATTTTTCAATTACTTCAATTACACTAGCTGAGGGTAAGCAATATGCTAAACAGTGGAATGTATAGCAGACATTGTCCATGGTGTGAGTGTTTTTGGACAGGCCCTGTAAATATCATTGTCTTGTTTTCCATTTATTGACTCTTCCAATATAATGAAAATGGTAAAATGGTTACATGACAGAAAAGATACAGAAAAGACACATGCATTCAGAATAGTATAATGAAATTAGTCCACAAATCATGAAGGGCTGATTGATAAAAATGCTTACCCAAAGTCCAAAGCCTCATTTGCAGTGTCACTCATGGATGATGTATCTCTATCCTAATGGCATTTATTCACTCAACAAAAAAAGTATTGAGTGCTGTTCTGGGGATAACACAAAGAACAAGACAAGGTTGTTGCTCTTCAGGAAGTTACAGTTCATTGTTGAATACAAACAAATAAGTGATCAGAAGTGGTTCAATAAGTGCTTTGATAGAGGCAGTTAGAGGTTTCAACAGAAGTTTGTATAATGGGCCATTTACCCAGTCCTGGAGTCAAAGATGATAGCCTATAGAGAACATAATATCAAAGGAGAGATGCCAAGGAGGGATATGGATTAACCAGATGACAAAGCGGGGAGAACAAGGAACAGTGTTCCAAAGGTGAAGGTGATATGTACCTACAAAGGTCCTAATATAAGAGAGAGAATGCTATTCCGACAAAAGAAGAAAACTTAAGGGTAAAAATAGCAAGACTGAAGAAGTGAGTAGGAGTCAGTTTAAGAAGGGCCATTATCTCACTCCTACGTGGAATCTAATGAACAAAATAAACTGATGAACAAAATAGGTCCAGTGACATAGAACAGACTGACAAATCTCAGAAGGAAGGCAGGGGTGGGTGGTGGATGGGTAGTGATTAACCAGGGGATTTATATGCATACTAGAGGCCCAGTGAACAAAATTGTGCAGGTAGGGTCCCTAGCCTCCATCTTCTGCCTGTTCACGAGTTCCCAGGCCAATGACGCTTCCACCACAGGGCTATCAGGCCGTTGGGATCACCAGCTCATCCCTGGCTGCTCCAGTGTTCAGGCCTGTGGGAAAGCAGGCACTTGTGACTTCACCTTCATGCACATGCACCAGGCCAGCCACGTGGGCTCTACCACTACCACTGCAGATGCTGCTACTGGGCTTGATGTGCTGACTGAAGCTGCAGGGCGCACCTGCAACCTACCCTCCCCAGGGTGAGTGGCCCTGTGCGGGCAGTGCATTCCATCAGTGGCCGGCCCAGCATACATGCATGGAGGTGAAGTCTACAGCACCTGCTTTCCTGTAGGCCTGATCCCCGGAGTAACCAGGAATGAGCTGGTGATACCAATGGCCTGACAGCCAGCCCAGTCCTCCCACCACCCACCCTGATTCCCCCATTCACCATTGCTGATCCATCGGAGCCTGCAGACCAGAGGCAGGGACCAAGAGGTCAGCTGTTTAGCCTGCTTGCTAGTCCCCAGTCCCTCCTGCTCATGGGCTGAGGAGGAGTGGGGGACCAAGAGATGGTCATTGCCACCTCATGATAACTAGTCATTTGGTTGTCCTGATCATCATGAACATTGGATATATATATTAGAAACTAGAAGCCCAGGGTACAAATTCGTGCACAGTTGGGGTCTCTCAGCCTGGCTGTTGATCAGAGCCTGCCAGCCAGGGGGAAGGACAGCAGGAGGTTGGCCAGACCACAGGAGGTTGGCTGTGGGAGTGCACTGACCACCAGGGGCAGCTCTGCATTGAGTGTTTGCCCCCTGGTGGTTAGTGCACATCATAGTGACCAGTTGACCAGTCATTTGTTGACCAGTCATAATGGTCGCTTAGGCTTTTATATAGATAGATAGATATGCATAGCCCATGGACACAGAAAATATGGGAAGGGTGGGTGAATGATGGAAGGGGTGAATGGGGAAAAAAGGGACATCTGTAATACTTTCAATAATAAAGATACATTTTTTAAAAAGAAGGGCCTTGAAAACTATGCTGAGGGCAATGTGGAAACTGTTGAAGGATTGTAAGCACTTATCATGATCAGGTTTGTTTTAAACAATTACTCTAGGAAATGAATGGGCCAGAGGCCTAGATAGCAATCAAGAGATCATTGGAGTAATTGTGACAGTGTTTTCCTGGACAAAGACAAGCTTAGTGAAGATAGAGATAAATGAACAGATACAAACAGCATTTAAGAAATAAAATCAACAAGACTGAGTGACCTATTAGATATAAAAGATGAACAAAAGGAAATTTCTAAGTGTAGGGATAACCTCAATAAAGAAACACATGTGCACAGAATCCTGAGAAAGCATGATAAGTGTGAAGAAAATTGGAAGAGTATGGTATTACAGAACCTAAAGGAAAAGTCTTTCAAGGAGGATGGTTGTGTATTGAGTGATATTAAATGATACTAAGAAAACATATGAAAGTTGTTAGTGGATTCACCATAAAGTGAATCACTAGTAACCTGGGCACACTGTCAAAACAACTTTAGTGAACACCTAAGAGTAAAAGAGTGTTTCTATTACAAGCAATATGGAAAAATGGGAAACCTGAAAAACTTCCTAATAGAAAACACAGAGAAATGTAGGGCAAAAATAAAACAAAAATCCTTGAAATATATAGCTGAAACCACAAAGTATTATATACAGTTGAGATCATTTTAAAAGTACAGAAATTATACATATAGTACAGTCTGTATCCATTTCATCTAGCTCCCCCTAATGCTAGCATCTCACATTAATCATAGTTCAATTATAAAAACTAAAAGATAAAAAAACACATACAATATAATTAAACTAAAGACTGTATTCAGATTCTACCAATTTTCTACTAAGTCCTTTTTCTGTTTCAGGATGCAATACATGAAAGCATATTGCATTTAGTTTTCTGTCTTCTTTGTTCCCTCTAATTCATGACAGTCCTCTTTCCTGACCTTTTAGGACATTGACAATTTTGAAGAGTACTAGTTATATACATTATACTAGGGGCCCGGTGCACAAAAATTTGTGCACTCGGGGGGTGGAGGTCCCTCAGCCCGGCCTGTGCCCTCTTGCAGTCTGGGACACCTGGGGGGGGGGATGTCCACCTGCTGGCATGCCTGGCCAGCCTGAGTGAGGGGCTGAGAGCCATTTTCAGGCTGCCCACAGCCCCTTCAGGGTTCGTGCACTGGGGGGTGGGAAGGCTGGTGAATGCAGGCCTGGACGTTTCCCACTGGAGGGCCCACGATTGCACACGCCTGGTGAGCCCACACCGCTGAGGTGACACACCTGGTGCAGAGTTGGGTGGCAAGCCAGGGGCGGACGCTGGTGCAGAATCCCTCGGTGGGGCCCTGCTGCTGAGCAAACACACCCGGGGTGGAGCCGGGCAGTGAACTGGCTTCGGATTCTTTGCACTGTGCAGAAGATGCTCCCGCATGCCCTGTGGAGGCCTCTGGGGGGCGGGTGAAGGTAGCGGACCCTGGACGGGTGTTCCTGGACACCCTGCAGAGGCCCCCAGGGCAGAGCCAGGCAGTGGACCCAGGACAGGTGTTCCTGGATGTCCCGCAGAGGCTCCTGGGGGGCAAAGCCAGGCAGCAGACCCAGGACAGCTGCTCCTGCACACTCTGCAGAGGCCCCGTGCTCCTGCATGCCCCGGGGAGGCCCCCAGGGGGTGGAGCCAGGCAGTGGACCCAGGACAGGTGCTCCTGGATACTCCTCGGAGGCTCCCAGGGGCGGAGCTAGGCAGCAGACCCAGGACAGCTGCTCCTGGACACCCCGAGGAGGCCTCAGGCCAGACCCCCCCTCCCACTGAGCTGACACACCTGGCACAGCTATGCCAGCTGGCCGTGGAGGCTCCCAGTGCAGAGCCACCCTGCCAGCCTCCATATTGGCTGCGTTAATTTGCATACAGCCGCTCTGATTGGCTGGTGGGCGTGGCTGTGAGCAGAGGCTCAGCCAGCCTAGGCAGGCAGTTGCAACAGAATCCTTTGGTTTGCTCTAGCTCCATGGCTGTTGGCCTCCATCTTGGCTGGGTTAATTTGCATACAGCCGCTCTGATTGGCTAGTGGTAATGGTCAATTTGCATGTTTCTCTTTTATTATATTAGATAATGTCCCTCAATTTAATTTTATCTGATGATTTCTCGTGAATAGATTGAAGCTATACTTTTTTGCAAAAAATAGTGTGAATGTAATATTGATAAGGTTATCTTCTTTTCAATGCCTCACAGGCAGGCAGCCTGGATGCTTAGGTTTCAGAAGCCTAGCCTTCTCAGTTCTCTTATTCTTCCTTCAGCTGTAGTTCTCATTTTTTAATAACTGTACCCAGGATTAATGGGTACCCAGCACTCATCCCTGGCTCTCCCCCAAAATAGATATTTTAAAGTATGTTCCCTTCAAAAACATACAGTGGCCTTTCACCAGTGTCCTAAATGAGGGTATTTCTTTTTCTTTTTTCCTTCCAGTTTTCATCATAAGGGGAACTTCCTAAAGACTCTTTCTAATCTTTTCTGTAAGCACCTGATAAGGTACATGCAGAGAAAGCCTTCAAGATATTGTAGACTGCCCCCATTTTTGTGTCTACACGTACACTCAAGTCTCCACCAATTTGCTGATCACCCTAGGTGGATTCTAATTTATCTGGTTGTGACATCTCTAAGTAAGCCAGTGCTTACATATTTTCCTCAGATTTTGAGACACTTGGTTGCCCTGTAATCTCAGATCTCTCTTGTGTTCATAAACAAACAGAAATTTAAATATAATTTTAACTTTTTAAAATTGGGAATGATACTCTTTCCAGCTCTCCACATCCCCAAGCAGATGTACAAAATATTCTATTATTATATGCTAGGGGCCTGGTGCACAAAAATTTGTGCACTCGGGGGTGGGGGTCCCTCAGCCTGGCCTGTGCCCTCTTGCAGTCTGGGACACCTCGGGGGGATGTCCACCTGCTGGCATGCCTGGCCAGCCTGGGTGAGGGGCTGAGAGCCATTTTCAGGCTGCCCACAGCCCCTTCAGGGTTCGTGCACTGAGGGGTGGGAAGGCTGGTGAGTGCAGGCCTCGACGTTTCCCACTGGAGGGCCCACGATTGCACATGCCTGGTGGGCCCCCACTGCTGAGGGGACACACCTGGCGCAGAGTTGGGTGGCAAGCCAGGGGCAGATGCTGGTGCAGGGTCCCTCGGTGGGGCCCTGCTGCTGAGCAAACACACCTGGGTTGGAGCCGGGCAGTGAACTGGCTTTGGATTCTTTGCACTGTGCAGTAGACACTCCCGCACGCCCTGGGGGGGGTGGGTGAAGGTAGCGGACCCTGGACGGGTGTTCCTGGACACTCCCCGGAGGCCCCCGGGGGGCAAAGCCAGGCAGAAGACCCAGGACGGCTGCTCCTGCACACCCTGCAGAGGCCCCGTGCTCCTGCATGCCCCGGGGAGGCCCCCAGGGGGTGGAGCCAGGCAGTGGACCTGGGACAGGTGCTCCTGGATACCCCTCGGAGGCTCCCGGGGGCAGAGCTAGGCAGCAGACCCAGGACAGCTGCTCCTGGACGCCCCGAGGAGGCCCCAGGCCAGACTCCCCCTCCCACTGAGCTGACACACCTGGCACAGCTATGCCAGCCAGCCGTGGAGGCTCCCAGTGCAGAGCCTCCCTGCCAGCCTCCATCTTGGCTGGGTTAATTTGCATACAGCCACTCTGATTGGCTGGTGGGCATGGCTGTGAGCAGAGGCTCAGCCAGCCTAGGCAGGCAGTTGCAACAGAATCCTTTGGTTTGCT
>PVJC01053318.1:0-10851 GCA_004026665.1 Murina feae | reverse complement strand
GTTGTTTTCTCCCACATGACGGAGTGGCTGCTGAGCACATTGATTACACATCACCGCTGAGTAACTGGGACAATATCCACTCTAAACTGCATGTCATGGACGAGGGTGAAAAAAATGAACCAATAAAAACTTTAGTTGGTTGCATTGCCCTGAAGAGTACATTGTTTTTAAAAACCTTGCCAACAGGTTGGCATGATACCAATTTGGACCACCAGAACACGACTACAATTAAATGTTTCATGGCTTCAGATCAACCACCTGATCTGTGAACCACCAAGATCCATGAACTAAGGAGTTAAAAAAGAGCACCTCTCTGGCATCCTCAATTCTAGTTTCTTAATTTGAGTTTTTTATTGTTTAACGTATTACATAAGTCTCCTTTTCCCCCCATTGACCTCTCCCCAGCTGCCCCCAACCCCCAGCACATTCCCTCACCTCCCTGCATCTGTGTCCATTGGTCATTCTCATATGCATGCATACAAGTCTTTTGCTTGATCTCTTACCCCCTCACCCCTCGCCTTCCCTCATAGGTTGAACAGTCTATTTGATGCTTCTATGACTCTGGTTCTATCTTTGTTCATCAGTTAACGTTGTTCATTATATTCCACAAATGAGTGAGATCATGTGATATTTATCTTTTCAATTCTATTTATGACTGTTCGATTTATAGACTTTTTCTCTCCCTTCTCAATGGCTGTGTTAGGTGGACTCTTAGAATGTGCAGCATAAAGCATAAAATCAAAGAGAATCATTCATTTTCAATATAGCATTTTTGTGCTTTCTGCAGACTAGTGCCTTCTATATATAATATGCCTCCTGAGCAAATATGAAGCATTCTTAGAGTGACTTACATACATGAAAATCTCATCTCAGCTTTTTAAAATGCCTATGTATAATCATAGAGCTAAGATGGAAGGATCAGCATTTATTTCAATAAGTCAGAAGTTACTCGGGCACTAATCCTAATGAGAGCTTGCATACAAGTCCCCAGACATCAAAATATCCTTGACTGGGCTGACTTTTAATTTAGGAGTTTACCAGAGCCTGCAGCTATACTGCTGGAGTCTGTGATCATGTCAGATCCCATAAATGAAGCATGGAGGACTTGGTTAGCAGCCTGGGTAGAATGCCAAAGAATGCCCTGGGGACATGGTAATTCTGTACCCATGGTAGCCTTCGTTTCTGTGAGCCAGCACTAAATCAGTGCCTATAATGGTGTTAGAAGCACTGCAGTGCAGTCTCAAATGTTTGCTATCAGCTCCTTGCACTTATTTACAAAGCTCTTTTCTCTGGCATATACAGGGTAGCTGCAAGGACAATAAGTTATAGCTGCCACATCAAATTTCCAAGCAAAGCAGAGACTGCCTGGCACCCTGTCACTAACCAGGCTCTCCCTGAACCCCTTTCCTGATTGGTATGAGAGGCTGGAGAGAGAATGAATGACCAAAGGCAGGAGACAAGAGAGCTGACTCCTCTAACACTTCCTTTCCAATGGGCATGTGGCAGGAATAACTAGAGAAATGAATAGTAGACTCTGATCATCTCCTGCTTCTTTTCATCTCCTCCCAAGTTTGTGCTGAGGAATAGAGATGTTGAGGAGTGCCACCCTGCCATTGCCCAGGCACTCCCACCACTCTAAAAGTGAAAGGCTTGCCCTAGCTGGTTTGGCTCACTGGATAGAGCGTCGGCCTGCGGACTGAAGGGTCCCAGGTTCGATTCCGGTCAAGGGCATGTACCTTGGTTGCGGGCACATCCCCAGTGGAGAGTGTGCAGGAGGCAGCTGATCAATGCTTCTCTCTCATCGATGTTTCTTACTATCCCTCTCCCTTGCTCTCTGTAAAAAAACCAACAAAATACGTTTTTAAAAAAATAAAAGTGAAAGGCTGGTGAATTATTGTAGGCATGAAATCTAATCAGTGACTACTGCTTTCTCTTGTTAGTGGGTGGAAGTGAGCAGATACTCAGGAACCTAAGGAAATCTAGCCACCATCATCATCTTCATCATCTTCTGAGCCCCTACGTATTGAGCTCATGCAACTATGAATTCTTCACAGCAAACTCACATCTGAGACGTATTAGTTTCTCCCACCCCCTTTTTTTAAAGTATGTTTTTATTGATGTTTAAAGAGAGAGAAGATGGTAGAGGGATAGAGAGATAGAAACATCGGTGAGAGAGAACCAGCCACATGGATTGGTTGCCTCCTGCATACCACGTACTGGGGATCGAGCTCACAACCTGGGCATGTGCCCTGACCAGGAATCAAACCATGACCTCCTGATTTCTAGGTCGGTGCTCAAGCACAGAGCCACACAGGCCGGGCTAGTTTCACCTTTTCACAGAAGTAAGCACTGAAACTGAAAGAGATTATTGGTCCAAGATTGCTCAGTTGCAAGCAGGAGGGCCGCATGCAAAACTATGCCCATCTGACTCCAAGCACAAGAAATAGGGTGGTCAAATGAGACACCCCTCAGCTGCAGCTGAGTCCCCAGGACAATAGAAGAGCCAAGTACGGCCCGAATCCTCAACTGAGATTCTAGAGCACCGATGTAGGCAGGGCACGCTGAGGAAGTATAAATCTATTCCTGTCAGCATCCGTCCATCTCACACCTCAACGCTTGCAGAGAACACACTTCCTACAGAGAGCTGTCGGGGCCCCTTGACATCTCTCTGCTTCTTCCCTAGGGAATGAGATGAAGGCGAATCTCCATTACCTGACACCAAATGAGCGGTGACACTAGAGAAGGTTGGCATGTGTCCCCTCAACTTGGGGGGGAAAAAAAACAACTTATTTTCACCAGGAGAAAACTAAAGGAAAAAGATGGTAGTTCAAAGAGCAGGGGCTCTATTAGGAGTGAACTGCTCTGTTACTGATGCAGGAAAAAGGTAGGTTTTTCTGGGGACTGGATGTGGACTACGCTACAGGGATCAGACCTGCGACGATTCGTAAAGAAAGTTGAGCCACAGCTGGAGGACAGAAAGAAGCGGCAGCCACCCATGCCCAGAGGCACCCACCCTAAACTGCCACTGCATGAGCTGCATAGAGCAGCCCCTCTCCTCCTGATCCGTTATCTGGCTGGGCCAGCCCGGGAGCGATCCCCAGCCAGCTGCCTCATGGGGGAAGGAAATACATCAATAACAGCAAGAAGCTGGCCATAGCCCTCTCTCCTCCTGCAGGCTTACAAGCCTGATGCAGGCTTGAGCTGGGTAGATGAAATTTGAAAAAATTTGGGTTTATGTTTTATTTCTATACAATATAATCAACTAGATGGGAATTATGTGATTATTAGACCAAACTGGGCTTTTAGTGCTAAAATAAGATTATTGATTTACCTAAAAGCTGTAAAACCTGCTTGAAATGTCCTGCAGTAACCAGGGAAAGGGACGCACCATGGAGCCTATACAGTAGGTATTTCTAAAACAAATAAAAGTGTAAGAGTGGTTTTATGCTTTGCAGCCCCTCTGAGTCCAGCTCATTCAGTGTGCAGCTTACACACACACACACACACAAGGCTGCCTCATGTGCATGATGAAACACCCTCTTCATTGGCCTACTCTCGGTCATTACGTTTCTAAAGGTCTGCCGTGTCATATAGGCTGTGCACTGTATACCCCTCCAACCCTCCCTCATCTTGTCCATAGATATCTGGCAATCCTACCCTGCCCCACCTCTTCTCGGGAGAAAATAAAAACGCCTCATTATGTACACCCACTGAGCTTTTAACCTGGGACATTGCGTTGGGTGTCACAAAACTCCTTTTGCATTTCTTGGTCCTGCCCTAGTTGTACACGTTTTTACTTCCTGCATTTTAAATCCACCTTTTGCTGACTTAGTCACAAATCCGGTGACTACTTCAGAAGATGCTAGAAGAATTCATTAAGTCTGAGTGCTTTGAGATCCCCCGAAGCAATTATTTCTTAAGCACTGCTCCTTACAAGCGATGCAGGCCTGGGGTTGGAAGCAATTTGTCTATCAGGAGCACTTACACAGATGGCGCTTCGGCAGCAGCCAGAGCACGAGCAGGGAGCAGCAGCAGGCTCCTCATGATGAAGTGACAGTAGACCTGGACTTTGGTTTGCATTTTGCATTTTTAAACATGGAACGCTCTGTACGCGTACAGGTTCACACCGATATCCATGTATAGCCATAAATGTTTGTCAACACTTTGTAGTGCTTTCTAATTTCCAAAAATTGTCATAAGAAGTATGACTTGCCTTCTAATTGGAAAATAAAATCCTGATGGGACCCACAAAACATGTTTTTAATAATATTTCATGTAATAGGACCATACTCACTCTCTAATGTTAAATGGGAAGAGAAAGAGTACAAAATTGTACATGCAGCATGTATTTGTGATGCATCCAGCCATGTCCCCGCTTAGGGATCTCAAACATGTTGAATTCAGACACCCCCAGAGTATACATGTGAGTCACTAAGCACCGAGGGCCCTTCGCTGAGTTACTGGGTCCTAAAGCAGACGCTGTCAGGGCCCCACCATATTCCTTCAGGTGCTATATGTCAGGGTATTTCGCTTGGCTTCCAGCTGCCTCAGGGTTTTCTCTGTCTTCCAGAGTTTTCTCTGTCCATACCTACCACAGGCTGAAAATGTCCAGTAGTTAACACCTTCCATCCCTACTGATGACTATTTATATAACAGTAGTTACATAAATAATCCTGCTCTCTCTAACCCCTCCCCAGTGAGACCACTCTGACACACGTGTTCGTGTGTCTGACTCCTATGTTCTTTCCTCAGGATTAAACTCATTACCCACAATGCTAACTGCTTTGATAACTCCACCATTACTGGGGTTTCCTAAGATTATCCCCAAAGATTGTACCTAATCATCTCAGGATATACTTCTGAGCAAACCCAAACTCAGATAGTAACAGAAATAGTTCTAAGAAGCAGGACCTTATAATGGATTCTGGAATTGGAGAGTGGTCAACTGTGGGGTTAGCTGTGAACACTCTCAACTCTGGTGAGTTGGAATGAGATTAAACTAGAAGACAATGCACTAGTTTATGCAATAGTCATAGAGCTTGAGAGATATTATGAAAACTGTGAGGTTTAAGCAATCCTACTTCTAGCAGTCCACCCTGAAGATACACTTCCATCAATAGGAAAATATATATGCAAGTTGCAGCATTGTTTGTCATTGCAAAATATTGGAAGCTACCTACATGCCTACTGCTGAAAAAAGTAATTATAGCCTGGCTGATGTGGCTCAGTAGCTGAGCATCAACCTATGAACCAGGAAGTCACAGTTTGATTCCCGATCAGGGCACATGCCCAGATTGTGGACTCGATCCCCAATGTGAGGTGCGCAGGAAGCAGCCGATCAACTATTCTCTCTCATTGTTGATGGTTCTATCTCTCTTTCCCTCTCCCTTCCTCTCTGAAATCAATAAAAATTTATGTTTTGAAAAAATAAATTATATAAACTATGTTTGAAAGGTACAATAATGCCTGTATAGACATTGGTGTGAACATAACTGACTCCATCTTTGTTTTCCGTTGTCAAAACTCTGATCTAACCAGTCTCAGCCAGCACCAAAGCCTCATAGTCCATGATTAGCTGTGTGCTGTAAGTTTACACAATGTAACCATAAAGATTCCTGCCAGGAAAAGGTCAGAAGGGCACAGTGACCAAGATAAATATCAAACTAGGTGTTGGTGTCAAGTCTAACCAATTATCCATGGTAAGGCCACCAGGAGATATGGTTCCTGGCTCATTCTGCATTTTTTGCCCTCTATCTTGTCAGTCATTAGTTCAACTATATAATAAAATATTACTACAACAGCTGTCTGGCTGTAGAGAATAATCTATACAGAGTGCTGGGTTGTCTGTCTGCTCCAGCCAATTCTTCCTTTAAGTAAATTACCCTAAAAGGAATAATTCTGTTATAATGTTTTTAAAAAAGGAACTGTGAGGCTTGTTGATTAGTTGATTGCTGTTAAATTTCCTTGGTGCACTAAAAGAAAAATATTGACAGCCCCAGTTCAGCCAATCAGAGCACACCGTAAAAACAAAAGGATATCTTCCATGATAGCCTTTAGAGACACTTAAATCTCACCGGTCAAAGATAATTCTTGCAGCTTAAAATAAATTCCTGATATGAAGCTCAGAACCTAAATGTGACCTTACCCATTACAGAGAAAGACTTAATTCTGAATCCTAGCAAGTGTAGACAAGACTCTGGATATAGAAGGAGTGGGATTCAGAAAACTGGGACAGGGACATCTGTTTAGAGAAACTTGAGAAACTTGAACCCTAGGTTCCCTTAAACCTTCTGGATTGGCACAAACTGCCCAATCTCCCTGCTAACAGAGCAGCCGTTTCTTGTCTACAAATCATGCCAATCTGCCACCTTTGGCAGATGTCTCACAATGTTTGCCTCCTCGAGATGTGCCCCGCCTCTTCTGATTGCTCCAGGTGAAAAGGTGGGCCAAGTTTCAGCATGATCAGACTTGGGTCCCTGCTATCAGAAGAAAGGAATTATCCATGAAAAGAAATGCAGAACCGAGCTACTGTGTATTGGCAAGAATAGGAGAACATGCTTGGAATGGATGTTGAGGTCCTGAACCGAAGGAGGTGATATATAATATTGGGTAAATGAAATTTTGTGGAGTGCTCTCCTGTGACCCAGGATAGAACATCTGGGAAAGACATCCATAAATGGTTGTAATGCCTTGCTGGAACAGCTACTTGAAGCTGGGGGGAAGGAGAGATGATGATAGAATACCAGAAATTCTTTGGCAGAATATTGAGAAAGGAGCCCAAGATTGGCAAAAGTGGACATACTAGAATGTGTATCCTATATAATAAAAGTGGAATATGCTAAGTGTCCAATAGATTAGTCAACTGTTCCGTCAACCACTTGACCAATCACTATGACACATACTGGCCACCAGGAGGCAGACCAGTACATTAGCTTGCTGCTGGGGTCTGGCAGATCAGGCCTGGAAGAGAGGGCCTTCATCGGCCCCAATCAATGGCCAGGCCAAGGGACCCCACCTATACACAAATTCGTGCAATGGGCCTCTAGTATTATATATAACATCAGAGAACCCACAAGTGGTTTATGCTCCCCAGGAGGCCAGAGGACACTCCCTTTGCTACAGAAATAAGAATGTGCTCCTGAGGAGCACAAGACATTATTGAAAATTTCAGTGCTGACTGTTCTCTGTAAACCAAGATGTATGGAAAGGAGTATGCCATACAACTGGGCTCCCTTGTATTAATGAGGATTATTGGATTTCAGAATTACAGAGGTAATGACGTTTTGCCATCAGAGGCAAGGTAGATGTAATAACCATAACAATAACAAGGCTAAAATGGTACCAGAGAACCCCAACCCACAAAGATCAATGGCAACAGCTAATAAATTATGGTATTCCTTGAAGTGAAATCATTTTCAGACCTGAGCCAATTCTCAGACCCAAAGCCTAATGATTGAAGAAGAGTCTATGCAAGACCATTGTGACACAATAACAAGTATAAATAGCAGCAAATTCCCTAATTCTTCTCCAAAAGGACCAATGGGTATTTATTAGAATAACAACAACGTCCAGACTAATTGAGGGTGGTTGGCAACAAAGTCTAAGCTGACACTATTAGGATATTAAGAGATTTAAAATATCATGATAGTCTCACTCTTAGAAGGGGAGCTTACAGAGGCAAAGTAATAAACGGAGGTCTGAACTCAGTCTTTATCACAGGTCATGGGCCCTCATGTGGTCATTTTCCCAGTTCCTGGGTACAGATTTATGGTAGATACATTTAGCAGCTGCCATAACACTCACCTTGGTGTTCTAGCATATGGAATAAGGGTGATAGTGGTAAGAAAGGCAAACTGTAAGTCTCTAAATCTTCTCCTTCCCCATCCAAGACAGTAAATCAAAGTAATACTACGTTCTGGAAGGAGTGGCAGATTGATGTCACTCTCAAAGGCTTAAAAGATGCTGGATTGTGATCCCCAACAAATCCCCCTTTACTTACCAGCCTAGTCCCTACAAAACCCACATGGGTCACAGAAAATAATAGTGTATTTCAGTGAACTTAATTGAATGGCAGCCTTAGTCACTGTAGCAGTAACGGGCAAAGTGTTTTCCCTGGAATGCAGCTATAGATTTGGAGAAGGAGCTCAATTCCCTACAGGAGAGAAGCTCAGAAGTAGTTTGCATCTACTTGGATTGGACAGCAGTACATTCATGGTCTTGCTCCAGTGCTAAGTTAACTCGCTTGCTTCCTGAAGCAATACAGTCCAGAAAGACCTTGATCAGCTGGACATTTTACAGATTATTGGGCTAACCCCTTCTATTGCTGACATTATGTTCATCGCACCCGGTGTAGCAGCAAGTGCTCTCAATGCCCTGACAAGACAGGTGCAGCAGGAGGCAATTCAGTGGCCTACATATAGAAATGCTTTCAGGGGTCCAGAAGTCTGGGGCAACTGGGTAAAGAACAGGGTACAGTACTTTTACTTCCATCACTAAGGAAAAGGCACAGCACTTGATAAACTTCTGTGGCTTTTGGAGACAATATACACCATACTTGGGAATACTGCACCAATCCATTTACCACATGACTTGGAGACGGACATTTTAAGGTGAAGCCCAGGGCAAGAGAAGACTCTGCACCAGGTTTATGCTGTAGTACTAGTGATCTTACCACCTGGGATATATTGTCTGGCAGATCCCATGGGGCTCTGTTCCATGGTGGAATCTCTGGCAAGCCCTGTAAAGATTCACAGGGTGACCACTTTGGATCCTGAAACAAGACAAAAGAACTTCACAACAGCTAATTCATTCTTTTGAAAGTAGCTTCTAGCACGCTTCTAGGCTTGCATAGAAACTAATCATGACGCATCAAGTGCATATATGCAGCCCATGCTACCTATCTTAAAGCTGCACATTGTCTAAGTCTCCAAATCACAAATTCAAGTGGCCACAGTCACTATTGATTCCATGAAGGAAACAATATATTCAGAACTGGTCTCCAGTGGGTCCAGATCAACTGGACTAGAGATCCTGATTCCTGGGTGAGTGGAAATACAGTAAAGTACAAAATACATTTTCACTGTTAATGCTTAGAGACCAACAGACAGAAGAGTTATTATACCAACAAGGGTAATTGATCACATGAGGAGCTAGAATTTCTTCCACATAATAAGGACAAGAATATATTTGGAACTCAGAGAATTTATAGGGCACCTATTGAGTTCTTTCCCCTTTTTATAGAATTTGTAACTAGCCATCACCTAGAAGAAATCAATGACAGAATGAAATGACTTTATGGGGACTGAAGCATGGTGGGTCTGAGTAGGAACAGGGGTAGACTGTAGCAGATGTTGTTGTTACCCTACTCATATACCCTTATATGTTACCAATGCAGTACCTAAAGCTGACTTCCCACTGTCCAATGGCTCTCTCTGGTGGCCAGAGTCTCTCTGTCTGCACAGATTGCAGGTCAGAAGGGTCAAAGAATTAACTACCTCCCCACCCCAGGAGCAGCATCACCACCCCAGGAGCAGCATTCAACCAATGGCCGAAGAGAATTTGGGTATAAATGCCACAGTTCCTTAGGAGGATTAACTGAGGCACTCTTCTGCACAGCTTCCTGGAGTTCCTCAGTGAATTCCAATTATCCCCAACCTCAAGAAAATGCAACTGTGTATATCATTTCAGGGTCCACAGATTGAGGACACTAAATCTATGTTTTTTCAAATGTTTTATCTATATTAAGAGCAAGGAACTACTAGGCCCTTACTAACTGCAATTTCAATTTATTTCTCAATAACAGTTTTTCAAATTTAAAACATGTTCACACAAGTAAAAATAGCTCAAAATATGTGAATTAGAATACCACTTATTTATAGCAATAACAAATCTCTAAGTTATTTTTTGTGTATACACAGATATATAAAATCAATATCTAATTTCTCTATATATTAAATCTATTCTCAATTGTTAAAAAGTACTTAACTCTGGTAGCCAAAAAAAAAATCCAGTTTCAGTTAAGTTTCAAGATAAATTCAACTCCATGAGAGCAGATTGTGGCCAAGAATAAAAGATTTTATTGTAATAGACCATCATTAAGCACTGGAAATTTGCTCTCTTGTGAAATTCCTCGTACATAGCTGGGTAAAATGGCCTGAGAAGTGTAATAAAAGGATAGCTAGGACAGCTACTCTCCTTCAAGACAGCCAAGGAATGGTTCTTCCACTTCTCAAGAACAGACCCAAAAATAGCTTGGAGATACAGGAAATCCTATCCATTTATAGCGTAGGTATAAGGAAAAGACTGGGACGAGAACAAGTAAACCTTGAAAATTCTTCATTGTCTTCCAGATTGAGTTCCTCCCATAGAGCTGTCTGAAACCATTTAACAAAGAAAGTACGTAAGGAAACAAAAGTTTTAAACATCATGCTCAGTACTAGAAAGTAAAATTAAATTTAGTCCAAGTTAACTTACCACAGTTCACAGTAACTAAGCGAGACTTTATTGTGTTGTTACTGTAACAACAACAAAAAGCCATTTCTGAAATAAACTGCTAGTCACATAGCAAGTACTAGGTTGAACCATATGAAATTGCCTATGTTTGGCCATTTCTTTTACCAAACAAATGAGAATTTCACATGATTCAACCTAGTACTTTCTCTCACACTTGCATAACTACAGAACACTTAGGAATATAATCTTTGGTCATAATGTTGTTGTGAAAAAACACTTGCAAAAACCTGCCATATGCTTTATAATCTCATCTTCATAAGTATGTTAAACTGATAGGAAGAAGGAGGGACTCAGAAGTTTTGTGGGGGGCGGTTTTGTCTTTGGCAATAGTTTATTTAA
>PVJC01053317.1:0-10855 GCA_004026665.1 Murina feae | reverse complement strand
GCCTTCTAGGAAAATACAAGCAAAACCTCTCCCTTGGGTTAATAGTGGATCAGGGCCCTTCCATATTCTTGAAAGGGGATCCCGCCATCAAACCAGGGGAAGGGGTGTTGGAAGATTCCGAAGACCTCCCCAGTGCTTGTATATTGGAGGGAGACCATGATTATCAAAATGAAAAAAGTTTAATGTGGTTAAAGCCTGTGTTAGTATAGTATGTGGGTTACTTCCTATTATCCTCTCTTTCTCTTTTTGTATTTGGATTTTTAAACTCTCTTACTTGCAGGGCTGAGAGCTGCCCTTCTCATTTAAAGGTGGTAGAGTATTGCCTTCCTTACCTTTATTGGAGCGGCAGTTCTGTCGCCAGTGAAAAGCCCTTTCTACACCGAGGGGAGGTTGTTGTTTTTTTTTTTCTCAGAGGGAGGTTGTTTTTTCCCTTCAACTTTTTTTTTTTTTTGGCCATATTCCTTGGCAACATGGCCACGCCCCCTTTTGGGGCATCAGCTCTTACTCCCAGATTCACGTGTTCTGGGAGCGCAGCAGCTAGAGCTGCTGCAGGTCTACTGCTGACATCGCACGTGCAAGGACCCAATCATCAATATTTTGGACTTTACTGGTGCTATGGCCTGTCTACACAGTGCATTAGCTCCTTCCCATGCTAATTCTCGAGTGAGGGCATCAGCTGCCTGAGAATGAGTAACCTTTCAGTCAACAGCCTCCCGGACTCTGTATAAGAACTCTGAGAAGCCTTCATTCAATCCTTGGACTAATTTGGACAATTGGGCCGGCTTCCCTTTGGGATTAATTTGGGCGAATGCACGCATAGCACAGAGGCGGACCTGGTCAAAATACCTAGGCCGGCCCTGGGCTTGAGCAGCTGGGGAGGCGTATTGACCTTCCCCTTGAAGTGCCTCCACCTCCGCCTTTAAGTTAGGTGTATTACCACTTCCGGAAGCATGGTTTCGGTCTGCGAGAAGCTTAGTCTGCTGGTAAAACAGTGCTTTCCACTGGATCAAGTCTCCAGGAAGTAAGATGGTTCTAGCCAAACATTTCCAATCATAGGGACAATTGAGATTAATGCTAAAATTGTCTAATAGTTGTTGAGTATATGGGGCTGAGAGACCATCTTCCTGTACTGCTTTCCTAATGGCTAATAACTCCTTTTGGTTAGGTGGAAGCCAGGCTTGTGGTTGAGTGGCTGTGGGGTTGTTGTTTATTGGGAAGGCTTGAGGGGGTGCCTTCTTTCCCTCCCTCAAAGTCTTGGACTCGGCAGTAGACTGGTTAGTTTCACTCTTGTCCTGAGGCTCTTTAACAAACAACTCCCATGCATCACGGGAGGAGGGGGGACAGAGGGCTCTAGTGAGGAGTACGGGGGGAGGGGACCTGCCTCCACTGAGGCTGCAAGGGCCGCAGGTACCGGCAGAGATGGTTCAGGGGGGACTCCAGAGAGGCATGAGAGGAGGGCCAAAATGGCGGGAGTTAGAGAAAGTGGAAATGTTTTTCCTTATAGGCTTAAGTACTTTCTCCCAAGTGTCTGGGTCGGAGGCTTCTGAAAACCAGGGATTAAAGTGTAAGAAGCACTCCCACAGCATCTGAAGTTTTTCTTTCTTCTTTCTTTTTTTTATATCTTAAACTAGCCTACTCTGCAAATGACGTGGAGAGCTCGCGCCTTAGGGGCATGTGCCTCGGGGGGAATATTGCCCATATTGCAGAGGGTCACTCACCCGGTCCGACACGTTCTGGGTGCCCCACGTTCAGGTGCCATATGAAGCAGGGGATTTCCCAGGGGTGAGGACGGCGGAGCCCCTAGCGTAGGATGCTTGTATGCACGACTCCGGAGACCAGGTTCTGGGACGCAGGTCTAACTTTATTGAGGAAGTACAGGTATTTATAGGTGGAGGTGGCCAATCATGGAACACCATCTCAGGGTACTGTGTAGGCGGCTCTGGGAGGGGCTCAGGTGGGTGTTGCCATCTCCCTGGTGTGCCAGAAAGATCTGAACTGCTGGAGTAAGCTCACAGCATGCATCAGCCTCTGCACCGAGACAAAACCTCCTGTGCTCTACCTACGGCAATTGCTGGATCATATGGTACTGATATGTTCAGTTGTGTAAGAAACTGCCATAGTGTCTTCCCAAGTAGCTGTGCGATTTTGCATTTCCACCAGCAATGTATGAGAGTTCCTTTTGCTTTGTGTCCTTGTCGGTATTTGGGTTGTCAGTTTCTGAACTTTGGGCATTCTAATAGCTGTAGAGTGGTATCTCATTTTAATTTGCATTTTCCTGATCATATATGGTATGCAACATGTTTTCATATGATTATTTTCCATTTGCATGTCTTTAGTGAATGTCTAGCTTACTAGTTATTTCTTTCATGGGTCATGTCTACCCCAGTGGTTTTTAGACTGCAGATTGTTTCCCACTAGTAGATAGAAAATTCATTTATGAAATCACAATCAGAATTTCTAAAAGAAAATAAAATAAATATATCAAACAATTATATTTGGGGAAAATTTGTTTTTATTATATAGAAATATAGATATACACACATATACTTATATTCACACATATACCCAAAGAGGTATAGTAAGGGGTAGAAAATATATTGCTCACTATGGTTGTGTTCAAAATATTTGAGAGTGTATCTCAGCATTCACAGGCAAAACAGCAATTTACTTACAGCAAGGCAGTATACGGTGCTTGGCCAAAGGTAGGTAAGTGTTAATAGGTACATCTAACATATAGCATCTAAGCAGACAAGTTTGACACTTCCTGGTATATTTTTTAAGTATGATATATCTATATATATAAAATCCTAAGTGACCAACTGACTGGCTGACTGGCTGACTGGCCAGTAGCTATGACATGCACTGACCACCAGGGGGAAGATGTCCAACACAGGAGCTGCCAAGCAACAGCAACTTTGCAGAGTGCCCTCTCTCTCTCCAGGACCCTTTGAAGGATGTTGGATTGCAGGTTTCTGCCCAACACCCACAGGACAGGTCGAGGGGTTCCACTGTTGTACGAATTCGTGCACCAGGCCTCTAGTATCTACACCTATATACACTTATAAAAGGGAAACATGCAAATTGGTGTCACCCCACTATGCCCACCAGCCAATCGGATGAGTATGCAAATTAACCCAACAAAGATGTGGTTAATTTGCATATGCAGGCACAGAGCAGTGGAGCAAAGCAGAGGCAGAGCAAAGACTGAAGGCTCTGGTGAAGTGAAGACTGAAGGCTGAAGAGACTTGCCTTCTCTGCTGTTGCTAGAGTGAAGGCCTGGGTCCCGGGTGCCAGAGGAAAACCAGTTGCCGCAGCCACGGGAAGGGAAGGCCTATTGCACGAACCTCTTCATGCAACGGGCCTTTGTTATATAATATATATCCATCCATCATCACTGGAACTGCTGTAGCATTGGACTACTTAGGCTCTGAAAGAGTCCTACACCCACATCAGTTCATTTAGTCATTAGTCCCATTAGTATATTATCTTGTCTTCCTCTTAGAATCTGACTTTATATCTCAATTTCATTCATTTTACATGACCTTCCTGGATTTGACAACCTGGAGTTTTATTCCTTGTATATACTTGTTTTTATTTCTTTGTTAACCCATTCTGAATTTATTGATTATACTAGGGTCCTGGTGCACAAAAATTGTGCACTCAGGGGGGTTGGGGGGGGTGGTCCCTCAGCCTGGTCTGCACCCTCTCCAATCGAGAACCCTCAGGGCTGCTGGCTCCTAACCATTCACCTGCCTGCTGGCCTGATCCTCCTAACTGCTCTCTGCCTGCTTGATAACCTGTAACTGCCTCTGCCTCAGCCCTGCCACCATGGCTTTGTCTGGAAGGATGACCGGAAGGTCGTCTGGAAGATGATAAGTCTAATTAGAATATTATCTTTTTATTAGTATAGATGCCACTTTGTCTGCAAGTTGTTAGCAGGTTTTCATATTGTGGACGGGAAGCCTACAGTAGCATCCTGGGTTCTGACCAGGGCTTATGCACTGGTGCTTTATCTCAGCAGATGAGATTCCTAGAAGAAGACTCTTGGATGTACCTTGAACATTTCTATTGATTTTGCCAAATCCTCCTCCAAAAATGTTGAAACACTTTAAACTCCCACTAGCAACCATGCGTGTGCCCTCTGTCCTACTTTGATGCCAATATCATTGATTTCCCTCTAGAAGCTTCCCTCCCCTCAGTCGGCACTTGAGCCAATCTCACTATTCAGCCTGGGACTTGATTTCCCGAGATAGAATTATGGAGGAGGAAAAATAGTGTTCCTCTACCCTTCTGAGTTCTTAGAGGAGGCCCTTGTAATGAAAGACAGATAACCAAGAGAAAAACAAAAGTTCATTAACATGTGTACCTCATGTATATGTGGGAGATCCCAGGGAAAAATGAATAACTCCCCAAGGTGGCTTAGAATCCAGATTTAAATACTTTCTTCCTAGGGAAAGGGGATGGGATATCTAGGCCTCTTAGAGGAGAGTGCTTGAGTTTTAGGAAAGATGAATGGGGGTGGGGGAGGTAGTTTTGGTGTGATGTCAACTTGAAGTCTCCTGTGACAGAAGTCAGTCTTCACTGGCTGATGGCACTTTTCACATTGAGGGAACATTTTGTGTGGGTTCGATTTTAGGCAGATCAGGAGACTTTAGTGAAAACCTCTCCTTGCATTTGCTGTTTTTCAAGCATCTGCAGCTCAAGATCATCAATATAACAACACGGCATATGTTGGGGTGGCATGTTCTCTGACCTTCAGAATAAACCCAACAAAAGCTTGTTTCCTTTCTTAGATGATTTGCCACAGTAGTGTTATGATAGTTTATCTCCCTTTCCACAGGTTTCCTGCAGATTTGTGTTTCTGCTGTAGCCCAAGTGGCCCCAGCGCCTCCGTGGCTGTGGTGCTTGGAGCTGCTGGGTGCCAGGCCCACTTGAATATTTGTGTCTCGGCTCCTCCAACCCCAGCGCTGAGGCTGGGCTTGGGGCTGCTGGGTACTGGGCCCCCTGTGGGCTCTGTCTCTGCTCCTAGGACCCCAGCAGCCCCAGCACCTCCACAGCCACAGGGCTTGGAGCACCCCTCACCTCAAACCCCAGTGGCAGCAGCGCTAGTTGATGTGGGGCTCGCAGCCGTTTGGGTGCTGGGCCGGCCCACCCTGCAGGCCAGTTCCCCTCGTGCCTCAGACTCTGCCGCCACCACCACCACTGCCCATGCCACCACCCGCCCCTCCAGCACTGCTGCCCACCGGCCACGCCTCACCCACCACTGCTCTCTTCGTGGCTGCCAGCCTTCATCTTGGCTGGATTAATTTGCATACAGCCACTCTGATAGGCTGGTGGGCGTGGCTTGGCTGGTGAGCGTGGCTTAGGCATCCAGGAGAAATGGTTAATTTCAATATTACACTTTTATTAGAGTAGATGTTGGCCAGTTCTCCAGCTTATACCCAAATCCTTTAACCATTCATTGTTGGTCAACTTCCTCCCATTGACACACATAGATTATAGGTACAGAAAATCCTACCCTCACCACTGTTGATTATTGCTGTTTTACAGAACTTCCCCCTCATATTTAGATACTAGGCACAGTTTTCCAAGATATGGTCAACTTCATTCGTAGTTTGGGCATGTAGAATAAAGGTATAAAATGAAACAGCACAACTCTGTTAATTAAGTGAATGTATGTTAGAAACCTATAATCCAGCATCTGGAGGAAACTAGCAAAGACAAAGTAAGATTGGTAGTGTGTGTGTGTGTGTATCTAGTAGGTAGAAAAGAGGCACAATAAGTTGGCTTCTGGAACCTAATCATAATGGGATAGAGCAGAAATCTAGTATTGTAAGTTGGACCACACAGCCATGTGACAATATAGATGGTGAAGGTGGTGGGAACTGGGTTCAGGAGTTCTAACATGGGGTTTCTTATAGAATGTGTCCTTAAGGGAATGGTCTGTGACTCAGGGAAAGTATAAAAATGATAGAAAGTCAACTGAACAATAGCCTAGAAGTTATCAGTTGAATTACAATTACAGGACAAACAAGAAGCATGGCCCCATACCAAAACTTAACAAACACTAGATCAGAACTCCCACTACTTTCTGCCTCTGCTTAGAGCCCAGACTACATCATGAACAGATACTGAGGTAGATCATAGATTATACAACCAAAAGGCCCAATTATGTAGAATTGAGCTGGGTAGGGTAGAGAAATAGCATGGACCAGCTAAATAAGTCAGGGGCTAGTGACACAGAGAGAGGACACTTTTCTGAAATGAAATGCCAAGAAGTTGGGTAGATGGAAAAAAAGTTATGTTGCGTTAAGGCTGGGAGGTGGAAGAGAAAGAAGAGTCTGTGCTCAATGGTCTCTCTAGAACTAAGAAGTACTTATGAGCAAGATGCTGGGTCCAATATCATCTTGCTTTATCATCTTGAGCAGACTACTTGTTATCTTATCAGGCCATTGATTATACGATGAAGGCAAAAGGAAGTTGGGAACTGAGCTAATTAATAAGTCAAAGATCAGAATGGATAAGATAAGAGTTGGCCTGTGAAAACTGGAAGCTGATAAATTAAGAGCAGAAAATGCAATGCTGACATCTTACAGAGCAATGACTTTGTGTCTTAAAATTGAGAATCCCCAGGGAGCCCCTGAACTATTGTTAAGAATGTTCAGAACCATATGCATTCCAGGCATTTTGAAAAGATAATATACTTACATATATCACTACTCTTTTAAAACGGTCTATAGCATTATAAGATTAATCAAACACAACTTAATTTAAAAATATATTGTTTAATTGAATTCATTCTTCTGTTTTTATTATGCATTTTCTTAGTAATTGCACATACTAATATATACCTACTATCAGATATTGGTTTGAGAAAATGTTTGATGTTAGAAAATATTCCTCAATCACATAGAACTATTGCTTTAGAAAAAAAGAGGCAGTATAATCCCCGAAGAAGAAGCACCTAGATTGGTGGGGGTAGAGTGAATGCAATATAGTAAAAGTAGAGAGAACTCAGGCTCTGTAATCAGTTCAGATCCCGTTTTGCACCATTTCCTAGCTGTGGGATCTTGGAAAAATTATTTATCTTTCCGTGGCTGTTTCATCCATGCTAAAACAGTTATAGTATTATCCAAATACAGTGTTGTTACAAGGATTAAAGACAACGTATGCAAAGAATCTGGCACATAATAGTTACTCAATAATTTGTAACCTTTATAGTTACTTCAAAAGAGAAGGTAATTAATACTGAGAAAGTAATGATTCAATAAAGTGAAAGTAAAGAATGCTGAAAAATTGGTAAAAGAAATGTAAACATAAAGTCAAGGTATACAGATAATTGTACTCGCAAATCTGCCACTAAGACTGTGAATAAAAATAAACTAGAGGTGGGGTCTGGCTGGCCCACCCAGATTGGTGGCCAATTGGGCCAGGTGGGGGGGGGGGGGAAGGGATGCAGGAAGTTCGCCAGCTGCCCCCCCACACACCTCAATCAGAGTGGAGGGATGATCAGGTGCAGGGTGGGGGGCAGGAGGAAGGGGGATGAGCCATGGATGGTTGGCTGGCCAGCTCTGACCTCTGGTCAAACTCCTGGTCGAACTCCCATTCGAGGGGACAATTTTCATATTAGCCTTTTATTATACAGGGTTACTTAACATGTGGACTCCAGTTGCTTCCTCAGTAAAATGTGAAGGGGGCGGCTATAGGGTTAAGCCTAGGACTGACCTGTTGGCAAAGCCACAAACAAGTCCCAGCTTAGAGGGCTCAGCCCTCTTAGCATAATTAGGCTTGACCTTATGATGCTCCCTAGATCTTATCCAGGTAGCTAATGGGCTGTGGGAGGTGCAGCAAGGGCTGCCAAAACAAGTGAAACTGACAAGAACATTGTAACTATGATGACCACTACTTTGTTTACCTCTGGCTATAAAATAAAGGCTCAGCTTGCCACCTGGATCTCTCTCTGTGGACTCAGCCAGGCACAGGAAGATCCACGTAGACCCAGCTTATTCTCTTTGTCTTTTCTACATCCTTCACCACCCCCTCTCAGGCTCACTGAATCTTTGGCTGAGCTGGCATACCACATGTGGCGTCCAACGTGGGGCCTGAGTTCAGGGGAACTGCAGATGTCAGGTGAAAGGACGCTCCAGTGAAGCACGTGCAGAAAGTAACAAGAAAGGTAAGGAGTGAAGTTTAGTAGTAACTAAGTGTAAAACATGGGAAATTCAGGATTGCAGGAAAAGAATTATACTTATTCATCCTTAAGGCTATGCTCCAACCATGGGGCTGTTCTGTGAGGTATCAATAGCTTTTCAATTTGTTGGATTATATAAGTAAAACCTGCCTATGGTTTCCTGAGGAAGGAAAGGTAAACATAGAGGCATGGGAGAAGGTAGGAAAACAATTTAGAAATCATTACATAGCTGAAGATCCAGAGAGAATTCCTCTCTCTCCTTTCAGTCTGTGATTCCTGCTTCAGGACTGCCTAGAGCCCACTTCTGAAA
Organism: Murina feae; assembly: GCA_004026665.1. Taxonomy (NCBI): domain Eukaryota; kingdom Metazoa; phylum Chordata; class Mammalia; order Chiroptera; family Vespertilionidae; genus Murina; species Murina feae. The sequence goes on along the minus strand of PVJC01053317.1, from coordinate 2,354 downwards.
GGGAATGGTTGAATGTGGCAGGAAAACTTCCCCGGTCCCACTGAACAGTAGGGTCCTTATCCTTAACCCCACTGCAGCCTTTCCAGCTGGCTCAGTGAACCTTTATCATGCCACCCCGGGAAGCGCAGGATTGGCAAGTTCTTCCTGGGGTGATACATCAGGACTCGGGTAATAGCAGAAAGCGCCAATCCTACTCTTAAAATGCAACTATAAAAACAAAAAAAGCAGAGGGTTGTACAGTGACCAAAAGATATCGGGCTTCATGTACAATAGCCTCTGCTGACTTAGCCCAGTGGAAGGATGCACAAACCAGAGAAGAGTTTTATCAGATTCAGTAATGATGTGGAGAAGAGGTTATGTTGTGTCTTTCCAGAAGGAGCAGCACAGCCAATTTGGGTGCCAGAGCATCACCACAATGGATCCAGAGAGGCTCCTTGTCCCTTCGTTCAAAAGACTGAGAGTTGCTACAATGACAGCAATATGATGAAGGCTGTGCAAGGGACTAAGGTGCCAACATGGGGCCAGCTGAAGAAGTTAACAACTGAGGCCCAGCAGATGGTAGAAAAGCAAGATGTGGAGGCTACCCCCTCAATCATGTTTCTGTTTTAAAATGTTAACATGTCTGTAGTTTGGGTTTTGCATTGGCATTGTTTTATTATTGTTTTAATAGCCAGAGTTTTGTTCTTGATGCTTAAGTTTTACTTTCATCATAGTAGCTTAAAAATAAAAAAGGGGTAAAATGTAGGGAACGGCTAGAGGGTTAAGCTTCGGACTGACCTGTTGGCAAAGCCACAAATAAGTCCCAGCTTAGAGGTCACAGCCCTCTTAGCATAATTAGGCTTGACCTTATAACGATCCCTAGATCATTCCTAGGTAGCTAATGGGCTGTGGGAGGTGCAGCAAGTGCTGCCAAAATAAGTGAAACTCACAAGAACATTGTAACTACGGTGACTACTACCTTGTTTACCTCTGGCTATAAAATAAAGGCTCAGCTTGCCTCTGGATCTCTCTCTGTGGCCTCAGCCAGGCACAAGAGATCCACCTAGACCCAGCTTATTCTCTTTTTCTGTCTTTTCTACATCCTCCTCCGTGCCCCTTCAGGCTCACTGAACCCTTGGCTGTACTGGAATGCCACAAAATGAAGTAGTTGAACTCATCTTTAAAAATCCTATGGTTTTCCTATGGTTACTTGTAGGGAGAATAAGAATGTGAATTCCAGACACAGGAGTTGGTTTAGCTGTTGAGTAATTACTGCACACTACAGCTTCTTGATCTCTGGGCCAGCTTCCCACACTACACAAACATACACTTCCCACCAAGGTCTTACAGAACCTAGAAATAGGGAGCTAGTCCATAGCCAGCCAGGTTACATCCATATAGGGCTCCCAGATTCTCTCCAAGTCAGGTGTGTGATTTTAGAAATAATTTCCCAGTCACTAATGGTGAATATTTTCATGTTACAATAAACAGCTAACCACAAACTTTTGCATCTCCTGAATACTATGTAATTATTGTCTCCAATCACAACCCCCATTCATTCCCACAGTGTTTGCTTGCTTACTTCCCTTCCACATCCTCTCTCCTTCCACACCTACTTCTCTTTGCTTTATAATACATATAACTCTCCCTTACTGATAGCTGTATAAAAATAATGCTATGAAATTGTACCATGAAAATAACATTGTAAAAATATACCATGAGTTGTGCAAGCTCTTACTTAGGGACTTTTATCTCATTCGCAAGTTTTATTTCTGTGAATAATGCCTCCAACACAAAAATATCAACTTACATATATCTTTATGCATTCATGGTTTTAATCTAAAGGATAGAGTCTCAGTGTATGGTATTTTTGTTTGAAATATGTGTTTTTAATTTTAATAACTATTGCCCGATTGATTTCCATGAAAGCCTGCAATAATGCATCTTGACAGTATTAATATCTGAAAGTGCTTTTTCTATGCTCCTCACCAGCAATAGGAAATATCATTCTTTTTATAATCATTGCCAATATAGTGGATGTAAAATAAGTTCTCAATATCAGTTTACTTTGATTTCCCTGAAAATTGAGTATAGAAGGGGCTTAATTTATTTTCAAATATGTGTTTGTGATTTAAATTTGCTCTTCTCTAAACTTACTGTCTATAATTTTTTTTTATTTTCCTACTAGGTGTTTAAAAACTTTTTATATGTTATATATGGTTGTCATAAAGTATGTATATAATTTGAAAATATTTTTGCAAAATAATGTTTATCTGTTTGATTTGCTTTTGTCCCCCACACAAAATATTTTTTACATAGTCAAATATGGCTCTATTGTCTTTTAAAGTTTCTGTATTACCTTTTTATTTAAAACT
>PVJC01053316.1:0-10860 GCA_004026665.1 Murina feae | reverse complement strand
TTACCCAGCAAAGCTATCGTTCAGAATTGAGGGTCGGATAAAGAGCTTCACAGACAAGAAAAAGCTAAAAGAGTTCATCACCACCCAACCAGTATTATATGAAATGCTGAAAGGTATCCTTTGAGAATGAGGAAGAAGAAAAAGGAAAGTAAAAATTATGAACAACAAATATATATCAACGAGTGAATCTAAGAATAAAAAATCTGATGAACAGAATAAACTGGTGAATAGAATAGAATCAGAGGCATAGAATGGAGTGGACGGACAATTTTCGGGGGTTAAGGGTGTTGGGGTGCGTGAAGAGACTGGACAATAATTGTACACCTATGGATGAGGACAGTGGGGGGGGCAAGGACAGAAGTTGGGGTGGGAAATGGGAGGAGGGGAGCTATGGGGGAAAAAAGAGGAACAACTGTAATAATCTGAACAATAAAGATAAATTTAAAAAAAGAAATAAAAAAAAATAAATGATGGTGGCTTGAAACAGGATGGAAGCAGTGGCATTGGTAAGAAGGTAAGAAGCAATCAGATTCTGGATATATAATGAAGATAGAACCAGTAATATTTGCTTATGGAGGATATATGAGAAGTAAGAGGGGAAAAAAGGAAAAAGAATAACTCCAAGGTTTCTAGCTTGAAGTCAAGAAAAGTTCTTTTGAAAATGGAAGCAATAATAGCCTGTTTGTGCATGCACATTAACAGAAGCCAAGGCAGAGGACATAGGATATAGACACAGATGCAGACTGATGGGTAGGTGTGGAAGAGCTTGTGGAAGTACTCTTTGGATTACTTCAAATTTTTTCAGTTTAATAAGATCCAAAATACAAGTTGAGAGTAAAGTTGGAGGACGTGTTGGAAGTTTAAGGAGAACAGAACATGTGTGATTAGTCACTTAGGAAAGGAGAAGAAATGCCTAAGAAAATATAGTATGATTGTTGGGCAGCATTAAGGGATCACTGAATATAGGTCAATGTTTTCCTGTTAGTTCAACTATGCAAAGTGCAGGTACAGGGTAGGTAGGAAATATGATTTAATCAGGGCCGGATTTTGACAGCAAGTATAACAAGGAGAAGGGCCAGGGAACTGAAGACATGTGCATGGGAGTGACCATGGAAATTAAGCCAGGTAAGGAGAGAAGTGAGGATATCAGGGTAATGACAGATAGATTCAAGGTAATAGGATTAATATCACACAACTTTGTTCAATTATGTTTTAGTATTTTTCCTCTATTATTTATATTCTTTGTACTTGTTTATATACCAGTTGTTAAAATATGGTGGAAATTATTAATATGTGACTCTGACTGGAGTTTAGCACTATATCATGCACAATTATATCTTTTAACTTGCCTTCTCATGACATTCAGCCTAGTCTCTTTTTCCAGCCCTGGCCTCACATGCAAATACATGCATGCTCAAGCACACACATATATGTAAAATAACAATGGTTACTTTTTAAAATATATATATTTTTATTGGTTTCAGAGAGAAAAGGAGAGGGAGAGGGAGAAACATCAATGATGAGAGAGAATCATTGATCGGCTGCTTCCTGCACATTCCCTATTGGGGATTAAGTCCACCCCCTACTGGGGATTGAGCCCACAACCTGGGCATGTGTCCTTGATCAGAATTGAACCTGGGACCCTTCAGTCCACAGGCCGACGCTCTATCCACTGAGCCAAAGCAGCCAGGGCAACAGTGGTTACCTTTGTGTGGCAACTAGTTTTTTATTATTTGGGGTTTTGATGAAGATTTTTTCCCTCATACTTTCTAATTTCTAAATTTTCTATACTGAGTATAAAATGCTTCTGTAATTTAGAAAAAAATATTTAAAAGAACATATGTATTTATACCCATATATAATTAAAATCCTGGCTGTACTCTATAATGAGGTGTTAGAAGACTTAATCAGGCAGGATTCAGGCCATAGACAATTTACAGAAATTAAGATTTGAGATGTTGAAAGCTGACATACTTTTAAAAACCACACAGTTAATAAAACACATGCATGGATCATTGTCTGGCAAGTGAAATATATTAAAATGCATGACACTGAAATTGCAATTAAAAGAGTGAAATATTTTTAAATTGGAAGAAAGGACCATTACAAACCTGCTTTCTGTTTTGAGCTCTTGCATTCCGTAATCGTCTAGCAGAATAAAAGATAAAATAGCCCACGGTTGCTGCCGTAATAATAAAAAATGACACAGAAACAAGGAAAATTGAATAGTGATTCACCCAAGGGCCATGTTTTTTCCCTACTTCGATGACCATTGTTACTTGTATGCCTCTTTGAATTGATTGTAGAATTTTTGTGCCTTTCAGATTGCCAATCATGATGGCAACAATGTCTCCTGCACCTATAAAAGAAAAGGAATTTAGTTTCAGTTTGGCAAAGCATTCTTAGTATAAAAATCCAAGGACTAAACTGATTTTAAATGATTCCTAATGAGACAAAGGAAGGATACTCATTCATTCAATTAAGATTTTTTTTTTGCATTTACTATGCATATATAAGTTACAGGGGATATAAATATGCTGAGACTTGGTTACTGATCTTAAGGAACTAAGTTTAGTAAGGAAGCTGTGATATATAACAAATATTTCCCTATCCTCAGGTTAACCTCTTATAATTCAACAGTATTCAGTCTGTGGCCCAGTTTGCTCTTAAATTAAGGCTTTCTGAAAGATTAACATTCCCGCGGATGGTACAAAATATGGTTTATATCCCAGAGAATCTGAGATTTGGGAAAGAGAAATATTTTACTTTGTACTTCCCAATTTATAGGGTAATAAACTATCTTATGAGCTCACTACTAAAAAGTATAAGAATTTATATATCCAGATTAGTAATTTGAGGCAAATAATACCTACAAGCACAAATATCTAATCTAATAAAAGAGTAATATGCAAATTAACCATCTCTCTGGGATGCTTAAGCCATGCCCACCAGCTAAGCCATGCCCACCAGCCAATCAGAGCAGCTGTATGCAAATTAATCTATCCAAGATGGCGGCTGGCAGCCATGGAGCTAGAGTAAACAGCAGGCTTCTATTGCAACTGCCTGCCTAGGCTGGCTGAGCCTCTGCTCACGGTAACAATGTTTCTATTATAGAAGCCACGAGCTGAAACAAACAGGAGGCTTCTTTACCTGCCTAGGCCTCGGCTTAAAGCAACAGTGTTTCAATTATAGAAGATAAATAAACCCCAGAAACCTGATTCCATCCAGCCTTGCTGGGACCTTGGGTCAATGGGAGCTGTGGGCAGCCTGAAAGCCTGAAAACGGTCCTCAGCCCCTCACCCAGGCTGGCCAGGTACCCCAGTAGGGACTCAAACCCTGAAGGGACTGTAGGCAGCCTGAAAACGGCTCTCAATCCGTCACCCAGGCTTGCCACACCCCAATGGGGTGAGGGTCCACACTGGGGGGCTTGGCCAGCCTGAAAACAGCCATCAGCCCCTCACCCAGGCTGGCCAGACACGCCAGTGGGTGGACATCCCCCGAGGGGTCCCAGACTGCAAGAGGGCACAGGCTGGGCTGAGGGACCCCCTGAGTGCACAAATTTTTGTACACTGGGCCCCTAATACAACACATTGATAGAAATGTATGTTACTATTCAACACCAAGTAAAATCAAGCCTGAAAATAGACTAAATGTATTACCTAGTCTTGTTGACCCCGAGAATGATGGCACCTGTTAAGAAGAGATCCTAGTGGCTGATTTGGCTAAAATTTATACACCAGAACTCATCAGCCATTACTCAACAGGGGCATCTCATTCAAGTGGTGCTTCAGAAAGAAGCCTGAACTAAACTCCTTATGACCCGCATTGAACTGCTTTTCAGCACTGTGTTCCTGACATCTGAGCCAACTTTTATAAAGGAGTTCCTAGAATTGTATTTCAACCAATAGGACTGAGACTTTCCTCAGCTAATTGAAGATGCATAGCTATATCTTCATCAGCATCTTTATCAAGCAATCAATGTGGCTCCATTCCAATCAATCAGGACAGAGCTTTTTGAACCAATCAGTGAGGATTTGGACTCCTCATTTGGATGAGAAAAGACCAATCAGGAACCACGGTGCGGACTTCTCTCTATATACGTAAGTTCCCCTCTGACTCTTGGAGCTATTTTCCCTTTCTACCCAAGACTGCATTTCCCCAGCTGGAGCTGTACAACGCAAGCTGTCTTTCTGGAGAAGAATGGAGCTGCCCTGTTTTGGTGGGAGGAAGCTAAATAGAGCAGAGCTGTCTAATCAGGCTGGAGTGGAGCAGACAAGTCTTCCCTACCGAACTATATAAATCTTGTGAAAAAAGAAAATGACAAATATTATCTTTCCCCATGTTATGAGGATGTCAAATTACTCATGCCATTTCAATGCTTATCAAGGTTTATATTCCTTCTAGTTTATATGACCTGAGACAGATAATTGGAAGAAAACAACAGAGGTCTTTGAATAGTAAGAGATTACTAACCAGACAAACTTCCACTGATATTAGGTTAAGGTACTATCTTAATGATCAAACTCAAATCTGGAAAAAACAAAGCCACCCATGCAACTACACAAACACATACACACAATTCTAAAAGGCCCTTCAGACTTGAATTTTAATTGCAAAAGTATAATATGAAAACAGAATTAACACTTACAATAATCAAATTAAGAGTACAAACCTTAAACGGCAATATAGATAGCAGAATTATTACCCAAGTAGTCCTCTAAATTTATGATACCCAGGGGCCAAGATCTTCAAAAGATAAAGATCCTCTCTTTACTTGAAGTTACTAATTTAAAAATAATGTATTCATAAAGTATTATTACAGATTTTTAAAGTTCTAAAAACTTTTTAAAGATAATTTTACATAAGATAGCCATTTAATTAAACCCTTTTATAACTTTACTGACTCATTTGCAATCACTCAGTTTGGGAGACATCAACAACTTACTTTCTCATTTACATGGGGAAAACCTCAAAAGCCATGGAAAGTAAAGGAGTCTTAAATGACTTCTGTTGTATATTTTTCTTCTATTAGTATTTGACTCAGTATCCTTTATGTGTCTAGAGAACTGGTTATTTTGCAAGAAGAGTGGCTCATTTTTCTATTTATTGGGGGTTTCACATTTCTAGCTTTGGCATTAAAAGTGCAGACTTTGTCATTTTTCTATAAGATATCTATCAGGAAGATTTCTTGTTATAAAGTTTTATTAATTACATAACCTGCATAAATTTTGAAAGCATGGATAATTTTAAAAAGCAGGTTTGGAAATATATTATAATTTTAAATATTTCTTTTTGATCACAGATATGTTCTAAACTTTTTTGGTTAATAGAAATAAGTTTTCATTCTTTTAGAAGATATGAGGTGGGTGGCAGGGGTGGATGCTCAGGAACATACTGGCCATTGTGGTCAGATGGAGATTAAAAAACAATGAAAGTCAAGAAATACATTGTTTATACATAATGAACAATACTCTGCTTCAATTGCCCCAATTCATATTCATACATGCTATATACATAGTCCAACTATCTATTGAATTAGCTTTCTAACCATATAAAAAACCTATTTATAAGCATTATTATGTACCACCTCTTGCCCACACCCCTGCAACTATTTATTTTTATATTTTTTTATTGATTTCAGAGAGGAAGGAAGAGGGAGAGAGAGATAGAAACCGTGATTAGAATCATTTCATTGGTTGCCTCCTGCATGCCCCCCACTGGGGATGGAGCCCACAACCTGGGCATGTGCCCTGACCCAGAATTGACCAGTAGCTCCTGGTCCATAGGTCAACGCTCAACCACTGAGCCACACCGGCTGGACCCCTGCAACTATTTAAAAATTTCTCCTCGTATAGTGCTCTCCATAACAGTTAATGGTGTCACAAACCTCTGGTCACTTGGTTTAGGAACCTCAGAATCATGTTTGAATAATCACTGCTAACCTATAAGCCCTATAGATGCTACTTCCTTATCTCTCATTATTAAATACTTCTTCCCACTCCTTAGTCTCTTTACTGTCAACTCTAAAAACAGACCCAAGCTTGCGTCTAAAGAAAGAAAAAAACAGGCTTTCAGAGAGAGAGAGCCTGAGGGCTTTAGTACAAGTACCCTCTGATATTTATATTGGTTGCTCAGTGATATTTTGCTTACTTCCTGAATCCTGTCTTATGCTCTGAATAACTGAGGTTGCCAGATAAGATTTATGTATAAACTAGACCCTGTTCTAAGTGCTTTACATGCATTAACGTATTTCATCTTCACATCAACCCTGTAAGGTAAGCATTGCTGTTATCCCATCCTATATAATAATCCCATATAATAAAGAGGTAATATGTAAATTGACCCTCACTCCATCATGCTGTCACAGGACGGCTGCACCCACAGTGGAGGTGGGGTTCTTATAATGAGCTGTAATAAGTGATCCGCAGGGACCTGAGGCTGCATGGTGCTAGGCTGGGGTGGGGGACCTGAGGCTGTGCCCCCTGGGGCTTGACAGGGAACCTCAAGCCATACCCTCTGCCCTGGTGCCAGGCCGTGGGACCTTAGGCCACCCCCCCCCAACCCTGGCATCAGGCCAGAGGACCTGAGGCCACACCCCTGGCCCAGTGGGGCTTGATGGGGGATCTCAGGCTACACCCCACCACCCAGTGGGACTTGACAGGGGACCTCAGGCCACACCCTGCACCTGGTAAGACTTGACGGGGGCCCTGAGGCTGAGCCCCCCAACTAGCAGGGCTTAACACAGGTGGGGCCGGCTGGGTCTGGATCTCGCTGTGGGGGTGGGGCCAGCTCAGTCAGGGTCTCACACGATTTTGAGGCACCACGGGTGGGTGGGGACTTGACTCTGGGTCCTGTGGTGTGCCCCAGACTCTGACAGGAGGAAGATTTTCATAATATATTTTACTAATTTTCTTTCATCTCTGACACTTCTATTATAGAGAAAGGGCAAATAGCAATATTAAGATATTTCCTCTAAATAATTCCCTTTTAGTATGCACAAATTTTGTGCACTGGGCCACTAGTTAAAGATAGGATTGACAAACTTGCCCAGAATAACACATGTTAGTAAATGCATAACTGGTATCTGCTCTTAACCACCATTCTACATCATTTCTCTATCTTTAAAGAAAACTAAAGCTATTATTTGGTTGTAAAATGAAAATTAAATAGGCACATTTGGGGGGTGGAGTAGTGGTAAATGTTAACAGCTGGCTCTTAGGTTGGGGTGGGGGAAGGAGGAATCCTTTATTAGTAGTGTTTCTCAATTGCCATGTGTAAATACTGTCCCCATGGCCATATGAATGTGGAGTTGAAAAAAAATGGGTACAATTGGCTAACCCAGATGACTCTAGAATACCACTATATATTACAGAGTCAAAACTTAAATACAAGGCCCTGGCTAGTTTACTAAGTTGGTTAGAATGTCATCCAAATATGCCAAGGTTGCGAGTTTGATCCCTGGCCAGGGCACATACAAAAACCAATCGATGAGTGCATAGTAAATAAGTGGAACAACAAAAATCAATGTTTCTCTCTCTCTTTATTTCTCCCTCTCTCTTTTCTCTCCCTCCTCTCTTAAATTAATAAATACAAAATTTAGAAAAAGTTAATATACAAATAGTATAAAATTCAAAATTTATAACAAAGTTACTTTGTTTTCTTCATTTCACTTATTCATACCTACTTTGAAAAACAAGTCAAAGTTCAAGTACAATCACTAGTTAAATTTGTTTTTCTAGTTGTTACTCTTGAAAACCATAAAATATGTACCATGAAATTCCAAAGAACAACAATCAGACCTATTTTTAAAGATTTTTATTGTGTTTTTATGAATTTTTTTAGAGAGAAAGAAAGGGAGAGGGAGTGAGAGAGATAAACATCAATGTGAGAGAGAAACATTGATTCTCTTGCATGTGCCCCAACCAGGGTTCGAACCCACAACATGGGCACAACCCCTAACCAGGAATCTAATGGGCAACCTTTTGGTGCACTGTATAATGCTCAACCAACTGAGTCACACTAGCCAGGGCCAGACTTCTTTTTGTGGAAGAGGAAAAGAAACGTTTTCTGATTGGTGTGTGTGTGTGTGTGTGTGTGTGTGTGTTACTAAAACAGGCTTTAGTGAGCCTTTTTCTCCCTCAAGTTTTCTTTGTCCTTAAAATATTAGAGACTCAAGGGGCCATTACTATGTTTCACCTAATTCCAAACTTTTCACATCAAAATTAATGACTTTGTAATTGATTTTTAAAGCATCAAAAGACATATTCTGTATGTAAAGTTAGTCATTTATTATAGGTACCATATATGTGGTCTTATTCAGAACTTATTCTGAATGTTTAATCTCTCTAATTTCTGGTGTGTTGAGGAATAGAATGTGAACATTGAAAACACACAGAAAGGCCAGAAGGTTTTCTCATCTTAAACAAGAATTAGAAAATATAAAGACTGGCATTTTTCAAAGGGATGAGTAAAATATAATCTATTAGCTATTTGGAAGGATGTAATACTGATATTCCTTTCCTAGAGAAACTCAAAGCACTTCTCCCATGTTTGAGAATTGATATTTGAAGGTAGAAATTTTGGCCCTCAAAAACAAAACAAAAAACAAAAACAAACAAAAAAACAAAAACAAAAACAAAAAAACCTCACAAGTGCGGTTAACAGATAATCTATACATTGAATGAATGTTTTTTTTTGTTGTTCTTTTTTTAATTTAAATTCTTTATTGTTTAAAGTATTACATATGTCTCCTTTTTTGCCCATTGACCTCTCCCCAGCTGCTCCCACTCTCCAGCACATGCCTTCATCCCCCTACTGTCTGTATTCATGGGTTGTTCTTATATGCATGCATACAAGTCCTTTGGTTGATCTCTTACCCTCTCCCCTTTCTTCCCTTTGAGGTTAGATGGTCTGTTTGATGCTTCTATGTCTCTAGATTTACTTTTGTTCATCAGTTTAGGTTCCTTATATTCCACAAATGAGTGAGATCATGTGACATTTCTCTTTCTCAGACTGGCTTATTTCGCTCAGCATAATGCTCTCCAGGTCCACCCATGCTGTTGCAAATGGTAAGAGTTCCTTCCTTTTTACAGCAGCATAGTATTCCATTGTGTGGATGTACCACTGGTTTTTAATCCACTTATATGCTGATGAATATAGGTTCTTTATACTGCAGAATTTGGCTTATCAATTTATTCACATAGTAGTACAACACCATTAACTTAAAACAGTTATATTATAATCTTTAAAATTATTGATATTCAAAACATCCTCACAGTTCATCATATATATTACTGGCCTGCTGCATGAATTCATGCACATTGAAAGGAAATTAATTAGAATAAATATTTTGAGGGATCCAAGATGGCTGCTAATGGGACAGCAGGCTGCAGGATAGTGTGTGAGTGAGAGAACGAAAGGAGAGTGCATGGATGTGCAGGGACTGTCTGCATGTGTGAGTGAGGGACAGCTATATTCCACAGGACTTTTGCAGACTGGTGGACCAGGCTCCCCTGGCCAGGCAGCCTCTACTATTGCTGAAATCTCTCCCAGAGCAGCTGGCTCTGCCACAGAGACCATGCCATCTTGAAGGGGAAAGCGGCTGTGATCAGAAGCCCAGCCTTACCTTAAACTGGGGAGACCTTGGATACCTCCCAGGACCCTACAACCACAATGCCCAGCGACCAGCTGCCTCAGGTGTGAACCCATGAACACCAAGACTCCAGCCTCCCCAATTGTGGGCACCTAAAAAGTCTGTGCAGGGGGAGATAAAGCATGGATGGGCCCTGTGTCTTCTCACAGAGCAGATAGAAGGAGCAGCTGAATCAAATAACATCCACTTGGAACTGGCAAATTAAACACAGCTGGTGAGGCAACCTGTGAATGAAAAGGTCAGAGATCACCTAGAGAAAGGTGAGATCTGGGTTCCAGGGTGGTGAAAGAAACATGCGCATCAGGATCTAGAGTCTCAGAGGAAGACTGTGCTCTATCAAACCCATGGCCCTGGGGGGGGGTGTCACAGTAGCCTCAAATGTGGAAGGGGGTCTGCAGGGCTACTGGCAGATGGGGAGGCTAGCTATAAGTCTTCAGTGGTGAGAATCTGTGCCCAGAAAGGCAGCCTGAAGTTCTATAATGGCTGTGCAGTGCCAGGGGTAAAAAGATGCGAGTTGGTGCGGTACCTTTGCCTTTTTTTCTATTTATCTCCTTGTTTTTCCTTGCTAAGTCCAGTACATAGAATCTTCCAATAAAAACACTCACTGAGACTGCAGGGGAAATTTGTTTTTGGTGGAAACTTGGGATCAGAATAAAAAGAGATGAGCAGGAAACTGGCTCTGGGGAAGTCTGTGCCTCCAACCCAGTATTAAATGCGGTAGGGAAAGAAGAATCTAAATACTGGGTACAGGGGCCATTTAGTCCTGCATATTAATAAAAAATACTGCCATCCAGGGGTTGTGTCAGAAATTGACTCTTGTATAAATACAACTGAAGGCAGGCTGAGAAACAAAGTGAGTAGAAAGATCCTGCCTGCTTGAAAATAAGGTTGTGGCTTATGACACAGAGGAACAGTGGATCAAAGGAACTGCAATAATGTGCTGACTACCTGACAGGAAACAAACGTGCCAAGCAGAACAGTAGAGGAAGTGAACGACCTTCACTACTTCACATTTTTTTTTTAATTTATTTTTATTGTTCAGATTATTACAGTTGTTCCTCTTTTTTCCCCCATAGCTCCCCTCCTCCCAATTCCCACCCCAACCTCTGACCTTGCCCCCCCCATTGTCCTCATCCATAGGTGTACAATTATTGTCCAGTCTCTTCACGCATCCCCAACACCCTTAACCCCCAAAAATTGTCAGTCCA
>PVJC01053315.1:0-10862 GCA_004026665.1 Murina feae | reverse complement strand
TTCCCACTTCCTGGTGCCCTGGAAGGGGCTGGACAGCTGCCAAGCACGCCACTTCCAACTGCCATAGGTGCCACTTCCAACTGTCATAGGCAGGCAGTTGATACCACTTCCAACTGCCATAGGCAGGCAGTTGCAATAGAACCCTTTGGTTTGCTCAGGTTCCGTGGCTGTTGGCCTCCATCTTGGCTGGGTTAATTTGAATACAGCCGCTCTGATTGGCTGGTGGTAACGGTCACATTTGCATGTTTCGCTTTTATTATAGAAGATTATTAATTGCTATAGGTAAGTGTCCTTTTTTGTTTTGTTTTTTAAAATATATTTTTTTGATTTTTTACAGAAAGGAAGGGAGAGGGATAGAGAGCCAGAAACATCGATGAGAGAGAAACATTGATGAGCTGCCTCCTGTACACCCCACACTGGGGATGTGACTGCAACCAAGGTACATGCCCTTGACCAGAATCGAACCTGGGACCCTTCAGTCCGCAGGCCAACGCTCTAGCCACTGAGCCAAACCGGTCAGGGCAAGTGTCCTTTTTTGTATACCCCTGTATACCCATGGCTTAGACAGTGACTAAGCCAGCAAGGCCTTCAATCAATATTTATTTGAGAGAATGGAATGAAAGGAAGAACGCATTGGGGGAGGAAAACAGGGAGGGAGAAAGGGAAGTAAAGCCATTAAAAATAAACCAGGAGTCATAATACTTTATTAAGTAATCTTCTGTTGAAAATACTACATTTATCGTGGGATGTATGTTTCATAGAGAAATGTTTTCATAGAGAAAGTTTGACAATCTAGCCTGTGCAAGAATACTTTTGGGTATTATTTGAAGATAATTGGGGTGTCCGTTATTGGGAGAATTGATAGTAAAATGTGGTGATCGCACACAAGATGTACTGATTGCCTCGGGTAGAAGGGTTCCAAGACTTCACTAATAAGAATTATAGCAAGTTCAAATAATAATGTTGAAAGCCCAAGTGGGCTTTGACTTTTCAGTATCAAAAATGAGCACTAGAGAAGAATCGTAGCACTTTGCTGCTGATGATCACTTAAATGGCTCTACTGTACTAGTAGAAGGTAGGAAGAGGTATTTTACTTTCATTTCCCCAATTTTAGTGATATTTTATTAGCATAATTATTATTTCATTTTTTCAGGTGTGGGTATTTTTGTGGGGTTTTTTGTAATATTCAGTTTGTTCTTATGACATTTTTAAGCTTCTAAAATACTTATCAAATTTCACCATAACCACCAATAACAAATACTGATTTTTGTGGGCAAGCCCATTTCGATTTATCATGACATAGCATTTTTCACATCTACAAGTTAAAACTTGGTTCACATATCAAAAATTATCTATAACCTTGCTCAGATACAATTTTTCGATGAATTTAGGACACCTTCCTCTGTGGACAAGGAAAGCAAAGGAATCTATTTATTTGTTGGGTTCTAAATAAAACCTATTATCCCTGCCCGAGCTTTGAATCAATTGAACAGAAGCAGGCAAATGGAAAGCAAAATAGCACTTTCGTCCCAGCCACTTTGGCTCAGTGGATAGAGCATTGGTCTGAGGACTGAAGGGTCGTAGGTTTGATTCCGGTCAAGTACGCATCCCTGGGTTGTGGGCTTGATCCTCAGTACAGAGCGTGCAGGAGGCAGCCAATCAATGATTCTCTCTCATCATTGATGTTTCTTTCACTCTCTCTTCCTTCCTCTTTGACATTAATAAAAATATATTAAAGAGCACCTTTCTTGCAGATACACTAGTTGCAGTGGACTTCATCTCTGACTAACAGCACAGATCCTTCTGTGCCCACAACGAGGCAGATCAGACCCATCACTCTTTCTGCCCTGGGGATAAAAATTCAGATGGAAAGAGTAAAGACTCCTCTGGTCAGGGAAATGGAGGTCCCTCTATAATATTCTCTGCTACCTTCTCTTCTTCTCAGTGCATCCACATAGCTAGCTAATCCTGGACCCAGACCCAGGTCATAGGATTTCAGAACACTGACCTCCCTACTATGCCCATAGGTGTGTGGTTAAATGAAATACTGTGATCCCACTTAAATTTATTGAGTGGGCAGTTGGGAAGTGGCAAAAAAGGCACCTTCTGCAATTCAGGAGGTTTATACAAGGTTGCAACAGGGTTACCAACTCACTGCTTGGCCATGGTCAAGTCATTAAATTCTTCATTACTTAGTTTGCTCATCCGTAAAACCAGTTTAGCAAATCCTGCCATTCTACTGCCTAGAGGATCAAATGCGCTAATTCATAAAAGCACTTTGAACCTGCATCATGTTATAGTAAAAAAAAAAAAAGTTATTATTTGGGATGCAACCATTATTTCAATAATCATAAATAAAATAGGGAAAACAGACTGTTTTTCTGAATGTTTACATTTTAAAAGCAGATGTTTTAGAGCCTAGCAGAGATGGATTTAAATTCCAGAGCCTCCACTCACTACCTAAGTAACCCTGGACAAGTGTTCTATCTTTCTGCACCTTGAAGAGGATCAGACTATGCCACCCCCTTGAGGAAGGCGGGGCACCCCATTAGGGAGAGAAGACAGGCAAGGGGAGCTTGCATAAACAGGCCTTACTGAAATAGCCCTTAGCTTCCATTAGTTTCTCCCACATGTTTCCTAGTTATTTCCCCACAGTTTATCATCCCTGCTGCGGCCTGCCTGCTGGCGGTGCTTACCTGCTGGAGGGCAGCTGCTCACAGGTTGCCAAGGCAATGCCTGCTAGGCTCACGTTGCCAAGGTGACACCACCAGCATCCTGCCCCACCACTATGGTTGCTGCCATCTTTGTCGCAGAGTGACAACTAATTTGCATATTACTCTTTTATTAGATAGGATTAGCCACTAAAACTACTAAAAGCTCATTTCTCAATCTTTTTAAAAAATACTGAAGTTGAGAATAGTTGCAAACATTTATTGAGCTCTTATCATGTACCAGGCACTGTACTAAATGTTTCACATATGCTTACTGAATTTTTACAGCTCTTTAAGGTAGCTACTATTGCTATTCTCATTTTACAAATGAGTAAACTGAATCAAAAGATGTTAAATTGTACTATCCAGTTTGGCTCAATGGGCAGAATGTCAGCCTGAGAAGCAAAGGATCCTGGGTTCGATTCTGGTCAAGGGCGCATACCTCAGTTTCAGGCTTCTCCTCGGTCCAGGCCCTGATTTGGGGCATGTATAGGAGGCAACCAATTGATGTGTTTCTCTGACATCAATATTTCTCTCTGTCTTTCCCTCTCTTTTCTACTCTCTCAAAAAAATCAATGGGCCAATATCCTCAAGTGAGGATTAAAAGAAACAAACAAAAAAAGATATTAAATTGTTTGCTCAAGGTCACACAGTTACTAAGTGTGAGAGACTGGGTCAATAATCTAAGTGGCTCGTATACAGGAAGCACTATTATGATTTTCTCTAATAGAAAAGCTGTAGAGTATGGTGAACAGTGCATAGGGCTTTTGAGTTGGACAACATAGGGTTAAATTCCTATCATTTCCTTGCCAACCAAATGATTTGGGACAAGTAAATTCATCACTAGGAGCATCTGCATTTTAATAATACTCCCTCATGGTAGGCATTATTGTGCTGGTTCAATGAGAAAACCTGTGTGTGGTAGACACCCTGGTAACACAGCATTGCTTTTGAAATGAGAAACTGTCCTTCCTCTTTCCTTTTGCAGCCACTGTAGACGCACCAGAGGTCAAAATGAAGTTCAATCCCTTTGTAACCTCTGACCATAGCAAGAACCGTAAAAGGCATCTCAGTGCACCTTCCCACGTTTGAAGGAAGATTATGTCTTCTCCTCTTTCCAAAGAGCTGAGAGAGAGATAGCGTTCAATCCATGCCCATCCTCCAGGATGATGAAGTTCAGGTTGTTCGAGGACATTACAAAGCTCAGCAAAGTAGTCCAGGTTTACAGGGAGAAATATGTCATCTACATTGAACGATGCAATGGGAGAAAACTAATGGTATGACTGTTCACGTGGGCATTCACCCCAGCATGGTGGTTATCACTAGACTACAACTGGATAAAGTCCACAAAAAGATCCTTGAACACAAAGCCAAATCTTGCCAAGTAGGAAAGGAAAAGGGAAAATACAAGGAAGAAACAATTGGGAAGACCAGGAATAAAGTAATATTATATACAACTTTCATTAAAAACTTAAAATGAAAAAAAAGGAAACTGTTTTTAGCTGACAAGGCAGAATTACTTATGGGATGGCATTTATAAGCGGAATTACAAAAGTATAAATTTCCTCTGATAGTTGGACAAATTATTTCCCTCAATTCTACCACCTTAGAATGATCTTGGTGTTTTGTAAGGCTGACAGCTTTCCAGTTGACAGCTAGTAATTTTAGTCATTCCCAAACAGTACGGTCCAATCCAACTTTCTGCAGTGATTGAAATGTTCTGGACCTGTGCTCTTCAGTATGGTTGGTAGCCATTAGCTGAGTGTTGAAATGTGACTATTGTTATTAAGAAACTGACACTTAAATTAAATTTTAATTAGTTTCAATTTAGATAGCCACATGTGGCTGGCAGCCACTGAATTAGACAGCTTCAACTCTAATAATCTAATCAATCATTTACATCTATAGAAAAATCTCTAGGCACTAGAATATTTAATTTCCTGTCCTAATTACAGGATAGGAAATAAAATTGCTTAACTATCTAATCTAATAAAAGAGTAATATGCAAATTAACCATCACTCTGAGACACCTAAGTCATGCCCACCAGCCAATCAGAGTGGCTGTATGCAAATTAACCCAGCTAAGATGGCGGCCAACAGCCACGGAGCTAGAGCAAAAAGGAGGCTTCTGTTGCACCAGTGATGGAGGCTGGGCCTCTGCACAAGGCAACAATGTTTCAATTATAGTAGCCACAGAGCTGAAGCAAACAGGAGTCTTCATTGCCTGACTAGGCCTCTGCTCAAGGCAACAAAGTTTCAATTATGGAAAATAAATAAACCCCAGTAACCTGATTCCAGCCAGCCTTGCTGGGACATTGGGTCAATGGGAGCTGTTGGCAGCCTGAAAATGGCCCTCAGCCCCTCATCCAGGCTGGCCAGGCACACCAGCAGGTGGACATCCCCTGAGGGTTCCCAGACTGCGAGAGGGCACAGACGGGGCTGAGGGACCCCTGTGAGTGCACAAATTTTTGTGCACCAGGCCCCTAGTTTACTCTAATGAGCCATGTAGGTATAGCCTAGATGGAATCAAGTATGATCTGCTCTCACCCCAAAATTGTAGATCAAAACTATGTCAGCTTTTTTACAAGTTTCAGAAACAGTTATCCCTTGATTATCACTGAATGTTTTAGTCCACCACCTTGAGAATACAGCTAGGGATAAAACTATGTCATAGATACGTTTCATTTTAACAACTAAAAGGTGATTAAAGTAAATGCTTTTCTGCTATTAAAAAAACAGGAAGATGAGCACTCCTTGTTGGTGACCTCATCACTTCTGGTAGCAAAAGTTGTCCTAAGAAACTATCAGATCCATTGGTTGGTTGATGTTGAAGACCTTGGTGGCCATAATGCAACACATTGATGCGTAGGGATTAGTGTTACATTGTACAGATTAAAAGCTGAGGCTCAGAGAGAGTGAGTAAATTGCCCGGATCACCAGCTTGTATAGAGCATAACCAGCACACAAACCCAGATTTTTCTGGCTACAAAATTTGAACAATTAAACACCACACTATATTTTGTCTTGGTTAACTGATATCAATGTACTTGGGCCATGCAGTATGCTATCTATAACAAAATTTCCTGTTAGTTAAATGTAATATTAACTTTCGGGGAATGTTCATTTATCCGAATAGCTTTTGGTTGTTCTACAAAAAACATATGTGGTTATTTCTGCTACTTGGTGTCTCTGAGTTCTGTTCAAGGAAAAGTATCTTTTCATGTGTATGCTATTTTTAGTTAGAACAAAAGCCCAATATGTTGAACTTGGATCTTCACTGCCAAGAAACCTTTGCTAACTTCATTGCTCAGCTATCACTGTAAACTTATCTCAGGAATCTAGTGATGTAATTTGTTTACTCAATGTTGACAATAGTATTTATGAGGCCTACTGTGTGCCAGGGCCTATAATCATACCAGTATGCAAAATGCGGTGAAGATGCCAGCAAGGTCCTCAGGCAACCCACGTCAAATAGGGAAGAAAGATCTTATACAAATAGCAACATAGATACCTAACTGTAATTGTAACAAGAGTCACAAAAGGAAAATGAATGATTGTATAATCTGTCCAGGCAAAAAGGCCTAGCTTTATGACCTAGTCAGGGATTTGCAACCAGTGTGCCCTGAGAATTTTTTTTAAAAATGCAACATCTGACCGCTTTTCCTTTAGATTGTCAAATGAAAATAATGACAACAGCCAAAAAAAAAATAGCCATTCGGTGTGAATTAATAAAAATTATATCTAGTTTGGCTCAGTGGAGAGAGTGTCAGCCTGCAGACTGAAGGGTCCCAGGTTCGATTCCGGTCAAGGGCATGTACCTTGGTTGCAGGCACATCCCTAGTAGGAGGTGTGCAGGAGTCAGCTGATCAATGCTTCTCTCTCATTGATATTTCTAACTCTCTATCCTTCTCCCTTCCTCTCTGTAAAAAATCAATAAAATATATTTTTAAAATTATATCTATTTTTTGTATGTCGGAATTTTAGTAATTAGTTTATGTGTGCCATGAGATAAAAAAGGATAAAAATCACTTGCCTAGGTTATAAGAACCTCTGAAAGTAAACTTTGTTTTCATTAATCAGAATTCTATTATGCACTGATATTTCATTGTACATAATTTGATAATCAGTACAATAGAAAAAAAACACAGAAACAATAAGAGGCATAAATATCCCTTTTCCTTATCAGAGAACAGCTAATAATTATTCTTGCTTTTATTTTTATTTTAGTTACTAGGGGCCCGGTGCACAAAAATTTGTGCACTTGGCGAGGGGAGGAAGGGGTCCCTCATCCTGGCCTGTGCCCTCTCACAGTCTGGGACCCCTGGGGGGGGATGTCCACCTGCTGGCATGCATGGCCAGCCTGGGTGAGGGGCTGAGGGCTGTTTTCAGGCTGGCCACAGCCCCCTCAGGGTTCGTGCACTGGGGGGTGGGATGGCTGGTGAGTGCAGGCCTGGACGTTTCCAGCTGGGTGGCCTACCATCGCACATACCTGGTGGGCCTCCACCACTGAGGGGACACACCTGGTACAGAGCTGGGTTGCAGGCCAGGGAGTGGACGCTGGTGCATGGTCCCTTGGGGGCCATGCTGCTGAGCGGACACACTGGGGTGGAGCCAGGCAAACGCTCACACACGCCCCATGGAGCCCCCCAGGGTGGAGCCAGGTGGCTGGACCTGTGGCAGAGGCTCTGCGCGGGAGCAGAGGATGCTCGGGCATGACCCCGAGGGGGTACCCACCTCAAGCCCCCGCCACTGAGCCTCTGAGGTCGCGTGGGCCCAATTGCTCTATTCCCAGGCCTCGCAGGGCCGGGCTGGGCTGCCAGCTCCCGGCCTTGCAGCTGCTCACTGCTGTCTGGAACCACCGCAGGCACAATTGCTCTATTGCCAGCCCCAGCCTAGGGCCAGCCGGCTCCCACCCAAGGCTGCCCAGAACCAACCACTGGCACGATCGCTCTATTCCCAGGCCCAGGCTGCAGGGCAAGGGCCTGGGCAGCCAGCTCCCGGCCCTGCTGCCAACCGCCACTGCCCTGAATTGACTTCCAGAGCACACACAAGTGGAGCCCAGGCTTCCACCTGTGCGTGGGCCAGCGCGATCTCTCTATTCCCAGCCCCATTTCTCTATTGCCAGCCCTGGCCACAGAACCGGGGGCCTAGGATGCCACCCAGCCCTGCAGCCGCCGCCACTGTCCGGAACCGACTGCCGAAGAACGCAAGGGCAGAGACCAGGCCTCAGCCCTTGCGTGCTCTGGCGCGATCGCTCCATTGCCAGCCCCGGCCGCCACTGTCCAGAACCGACTGCTGGAGCACGCAAGGGCAGAGACCAGGCCTCAGCCCTTGCGTGCTCTGACACGATCGCTCCATTGCCAGCCCCGGCCGCAGAACCGGGGACCTGGGAGGCCGCCCGGCCCTGCAGCCGCCGCCACTGTCCGGAACCGACCACTGGAGCACGCAAGGCCTCCGTCCTTGCGTGCGCTGGCGCGATTGCTCCATTGCCAGCCCGGGCCTCCGCCATCTTGGCTGGGCTAATTTGCATACCATTGTTCTGATTGGCTGTTGGGCGTCCCGAAGAAACAGTCAATTTTAATATTACGCTTTTATTAGTTTAGATTTTTCAGAATTCTAATTTGAAAAATTCTTTTGGAAAGTGTGTAAAGCAGTTTCACTATAATAAAAATGAAAATTGAGTTGGAATAATGTCATTGCTTTGGATATCTGCATCATTAATTTGGAGAAGACAAACTAATATGTCTTCTGTTCAGAAGTTAAGAATGACAAGCAAAGATCATGCCTTTGCAAAATAATTAATGATTACTCTAGAAAGTTATACCTTCCCCCAAAATAATTAAGAAAAAACAGCATTCCTTGCCTTTTTTTGTTGTTGCTGCTAATCCTCATCTGAGCATATTTTCCTATTGATTTTTAGAGAGAGTGAAAGGAAGGAGGAGAGACAGAGAAAACATCGATGTGAAAGAGCCTCCCAAATGCGCCCCAACGAGCCTGCCATGAGGCATGTGCCCTGGGCCAGAACTGGCCCCGGGCTCCTTCAGTCCATGGGCTGATGCTCTATCCACTGGGCCAAACCAACCAGGGTGCATCCCTTCCCTTTGAAGGTTTAGTCCACCATCATCACTAAGAACCGAGATATATTGCATATGATATTAGTATATTTAAAATAATTTGCCTTGAGATATTAATGTTTATTGCATGCAACATTATTATATTAAAATTGTTTTTATTGAAATATCAAAAAAGAAAAAAGAACTGAGATAAAAAATATTATCATGGTGAAGTGTTCTATGAAAATAATGTTAAGACTTACTTTTTGCCCTAGCCAGTTTGGCTCAGTGGAAAGAGTGTCGGCCTGCAGACTGAAAGGTCCCAGGTTTGATTCTGGTCAAGGACACATGCTTGGGTTGTGGACTCAATCCCCAGTAGGGGGCATGCAGGAGGCAGCTGATCAATGATTCACTCTCATCATTGATGTTTCTATCTCTCTCTCCCTCTCCCTTCCTCTCTGAAATCAATAAAAATATATTAAAAAATAAAAAGACTTGCTTTCTTACCTAGAGCTTGCCTGAATAGGGTAAATATAAATTAATTTTCACATGGGTCAGCCAATGATCAGCAGGTCAGGTGTTAGCGCATTAACAATAAGAGAAAACCAATAAAAAATACATATCCTATCTAATAAAAGAGTAATATGCAAATTAGGCATCACTCCGTGACAAAGATGGCCTCCCCCATGGACACAAGATGGCGGCACCCAGTCTGGCTCAGCCCTGCCACGAAGTGGTCAGGCCTGTTAGCCTGGAAGGTGGCAGGGGAGGCAGGTGGCTGGAGGGGCAGAACAGGCAATCAGAGAGGGCTGGAGGCACCCTGCCCAGGCCTTCACCAGAGGCCTCAGGCATGGGCAAAAGCAGAGCCAGTGATCAGAGGGGTCTGGGGGTCCCCTGCCCAGGCCTGCAGCCTTGGCCAGAGGCTGCCAGTGGGGCAAGGGCAGAGCCGGCGATGGCAGGGGGAATGATCAGAGCCAGTGATTGCAGAGGCCTGGGCACTGTGAAGCTGGCGATCGCGATCGGAGGGGTTTGGGGGTCTTATGCCCAGGCCTGCATCCTCAGGCAGAGGTTACAGGCCTGGGCAGGGGTAGAACTGGAATTGGAGGGGCAGGGGTGGAGCCGGTGGTCAGAGTGAACTACAGAGGAAACACCTTTTCTTGCTGCTCATTGGCTAAACTCCCTGTATGCCACTGGTAATATTCTTAGTAACTTGGGTAATGAGAATCCAAGAAGGCGATATAAGGTTTTTCCACCACACTCCTGGAGAAAACAATGAAGGTCCTGCTGGAGGGCTAAGGAATGTCATATCCTGCCCTAGCTGGTTTGGCTCAGTGTGTAATGCCTCAGTCTGCTGACTGCAGGGTCTGGGTTCAATTCTGACCAAGGGCATGTACCTGGGTTGCAGGCTCCTCCCTGGCTGGGGCTCAGGTCAGGCATATGCAGGAGGCAAACAATCAAAATGTTCCTCTCACTTTGATGTTTCTCTCTGTTTTTCTCTTCTCTTCCACATTCTCTAAAAATCAATGGAAACATATCCTCAGGTGAGGATAAAAAAAAGAAAGAAAGAAAGAAATGTTATATCCTATGAAAGACACATCTTGAAAATGCCTAAAGAAAGTTGTCATTTTTTTCATGGTGAAGGGACTGGAGTCTGTCTGTGTTGATGAAAACACCTTGGTGGCTGTGGTGACTGGCAGTGGCTGCAGCAGCAGGGTGATGGGGCTGGTGGCTTCCACTGATTAGCCTGGTGGCCTCCCACAAAGGGAGCCAGACATTCGGTTTAGGACCGCTCCCCAAGGGGATCAGGGAGCAGGCCTAAGCCATCAGTAGGATATCCCCTGAGGGCTCTCAATATGTGAGAGGGGGCAGGCTGGGCTGAGGAACCCCCCCCCCCAGTGCATGAATTTCATGCACTGGGCCCCTAGTATATCTATAATAATAAAAGAGTAATATGCTAATTATACAGGTCATCCTTTTGGTCACAGGGGACCGAGGCTGTGGTGGCTGAGCCCCTTGCATGAATTTCCTGCATCAGGTCTCTAATATATATATATATATATATATATATATATATATATATATATATATATATATGGCT
>PVJC01053314.1:0-10852 GCA_004026665.1 Murina feae | reverse complement strand
CCTTCCAGGGATCAGGGAGCAGGAAAAGGCTGGCCTGACCACGAGGCGGGGTTTTCCCTGCTTTCTGGTGGCTGGAGGAAGATGGGCAGTAGGCAAGCTTGGGAGGCAGGCAGCACCCAGCCCTGGTCACAGCTCAAAAAAGAGAACAACATGCAGGGGAGGGCAAGAGTCTGAGAGATCAACATAGAGGGGATGCCTGTTCCAAGCCTGGGGGCAGGCCCCCGGCAGGTAGACACACACAGGAGGACTGCTCCGAGCCTCAGATGTGGCTGGGGGCAGGTCCCCAGTGGTGACACACACACACACACACACACACAGAAGGCGCCTGGCAGACTGGGGCCATCATAGGACATCCACTGAGGGGTCCCAGACTGTGAGAGGGCACAGGTCGGGCTGAGGGACTCCCTGCACCCCGAGTGCACAAATTTTTGTGCACCGGGCCCCTAGTATTAGATAAAATCAAGAAAGCCAAAAAGTGTTTCTTTAACAAAAAATGAAATTGACCAGCATGTGGTATAATTCATCAATTTAAAAAAGGAGGCACACCTTTTGGCTAAGATCAAGTGTAAAAAGGCACAAATAACCAATCTTGGGAATGAAGAAAGCGACATCATTGTAGATGCTGCTACAGACCATATAAAAATGAAGAAAAGATATTTCAAGCACCTTTGCCAAAAATTTGACTAAACTATACAACTATCAGAAGAATACGACTTAGATTCAAGAAGTAGAAAAACTGCATAGAATGGAACATCTTCCCATAAAGAAAACTACAGACCCAGAGAGCTTCACTGGTAAGTCCTACCTTGTATTTAAGGAGATCATTTCAGTAATACACAAACTACTCCAGAGGACAGGAAAATACTGAATACCCTGACTCACTTTATGAGGCTAATACAAGTGTGAAACCGAAAGCTGAGGACAGTACAAGAAGACAACCAGAGGCCAACCTCCAAAAATGCAAGGAAGCAAAAATCCTGAAGTATTTTCATACAGTCTGGCAATTTATAAAGAGAAATAAAACAGCATGACCAAGTTGGGTTTATCTCAGAGATTCAGGGCCGGTTTTAACATTTGAAAATCGCTAGTAGTCACCCCCACAAGAATGGAGAAAAGTCATCTGATTATCTCAATAGCCACAGAAAGAAGGCTTGATAAGAGCCAACATCCATAAATACTCTAAACTAGGGTTAGGATGGGACTTTCTTTTTTCTTTTTTTGTTAATCCTCACCTGAGGATATTTTTCCATTGATTTTTAGACTGGGAGGGGGAAAGAAGGAGGGAAACATCAGTGTGAGAGAGACACATTGATTGGCTGCCTCCTACATGTGCCCCAATAGACCTGGGCTGGGACTGAGCCTGCAACTGAGGTATACCCTTGACCGGAATCAAACCCGGCACCCTTCAGTCCACAGTTGACACTCTATCCACTGAGCCAAACCAGCTAGGATGAAAAGAAATTTCTTAATTTGATAGCGATTACCAAAAAAAAAACAAAACCAGAGTAAATAGATACTTAATGGTGGCATATGAATGTTTCTTCAGATCAGGAACAAGGAGAGGAAATACACCATTAGCGTGGATGTTCTAGCCAGGACAGTAAGGCAAGGAAAGAGAAGGCATGAAAATTCAAAAAGGAGGAAAGGAATCATTATAAGTGATATGACCATACACATAGACAACTGAAAGGACTCTATATAATCTATTAAAATTAATAATGTTTTTAAATTAAAATTTTCCATTTATGGCAAAAAATATTAAAGAATCTAGGAATAAACCAGAAAATATTTATATAGGGAAGAGCACTTTTTAATAGTTTCCTTCACTCCTTACTTCTCATAATAGTTAGGGTAGATGTTAATACTATTCTTATCATTCTTATTTTACAAATGAGGAAAGTGAAGCACAGAGAGGATAATAAGCTTGCTCCAGGTCACACAGCCAGTGCGGGATTGAACTGCACTTGGAACTGGGGTAATTGGCTTCAGAGCAAAGTGAGGCCCTTAAAAATGCAGAGCAAGAGAACACTGAAAGCTGCACCCTCAAAGTAGGTGTGTGCTGTCTGAGGCAGAAAATAAAATAGATTATTTTTAAATTTATTTACCTGCAACCACTTGTAAGCTCTGAGTGAGGGCAGATATGTATTGTATCTGTGCACCAAACACTGGGTCAGCGACAGAGGGGCGTTCAATAAACATGAACTGAATATTTGAATGAATGGTGCATTTATTTGGACTTGAGACACCAGAGAATGAGCGAGGCTGTTTGAATAAATTTATTGAAATTTCCCAAGTGTTCATAGAACCCTTGGATTTTCATCGACACTGCACATTGACATCTGGGGCTCAGCGCTGTGCCTGTTTCTCTTGGGCTAATAGGCTGCTCAGACATTACTACAAGAAGGAAGTTAGAAAAGTGCTCTTTCTTATTCTGGAGCATCTGTGTCCACCCAGCATGTCCTCAGACTCCATCCTTTCCATTTTAAATGTTTAAATGTTTCTGGCTTGGTGATCACCTGAACCTGGACTTTAAGGTGATGAAGGACAAGACCCTAAAGCCGTGGTCCTCATCCCTGGGTCACATTGGGATCACTTGGGGAAAGTTTTGAAAATCAGGTTTGGGCCCCATTTATGCAGATTTTAATTCAATTGGAGAGCGCATTGGCGTCTGTCATCTATCTGTCTATATCCATCCATCCATCCATCCATCCATCTTTATATCTACCTATCTAGACATATATAAACTCTTTGTTGAAATACAACAAATATACAGAAAAGTGCACATGTCTATATTTTTACGTTTCCAGGAGATTGTAATGTATTGAGAACCATCCTTATTGGCAAAACTGTAGAACAAAGTTTATCTTTGGGCCTTTCCCACTGTTTCCCCTTCAACCTTTCTCTCTACTTACCACAAAGAGCTTCTGCATCCACCCACAATTGGCAGCATCTCAT
Organism: Murina feae; assembly: GCA_004026665.1. Lineage (NCBI taxonomy): Eukaryota > Metazoa > Chordata > Mammalia > Chiroptera > Vespertilionidae > Murina > Murina feae. The sequence goes on along the minus strand of PVJC01053314.1, from coordinate 7,897 downwards.
GTATTTAATTCCAAATTGATATACAGAGTGTCATTGCTGTGCTGGGAGCCCCAGGTGGGCCCATGCACCTTCATCAGATCTCAGAAGTTCACTGTAATGAGTGGAACAGGGAGAGGGATGACAGACCCCTAAAGAAAGAAGGTGGGGACCTCAGGGGAGGGAGTGACAGGTGAGGGATGGAAGTCCCCTCCAATTGGGGGTCAGTGTCCCTTGGTTGAATGAGGCCAATTTCTGCTTAGCCCCAGTCATGAGCTGCCAGATCTTCTGACTTTTCATGAGAGAAGATGGAAGTCCAGATTTTTATGTGAAATATCCAAGTATTTAAAATGCTGCTGGGGCAACACAATGGCCCCTATTTATAGCCACATATTTACTGTGACCATCTACTTGTGGCCAGAAAACTTAAAATTCACTGCATTCAAAACCCCCTTTCCTTCTCCCTTGCACCTCATCAACATCAATAATCTTATTGTAATGAGAAAGCAGAGACCCAGGAAAATGAATGTGCTGCTCCAAGTCTACAAGAGGCACGGGAGGGGTCAAACCCAAGACTCCTCACTCCAGGTTCAACTTGTTCCCCATCACCCTACCCCTTCCCTTTACTGACAGTCAGCTAGATCTCTCAGCTGCCTAGGCTGGGGAGGCACAGCTACAGACACTTCTGGATCAAGCATCCATCATAAAGACAACTTAAAAGTATGATGGGAAAGAAATTTCATACACCATTAATGTCCTTCCTCATGGTGCCAGGCAGGGTGGAAGGTGGGGCTGCTTTTCTGAGAGCCCCTTGGGAGAGCTGCAGACAGAAGTTCTAGAGCCCCAGAGCCAGGGTTGATTCGTGTCTCCATGGGAACAGCCCAGCCAAAGGGCACCTGCCCCGTTGCTGTGTATCCCCCATGTTCCAGCCTTCAACACCTGGCATGGGAAATGTATGCTAATGTTTCTTCCTCGTCAAATTTCTGAGCTAGAGGCAGGGGGCAGGGGAGTAGTTTGGATTTGGTAGAGTGATTACCAGCAGCTGGATAAGTGGAACTCACCGAGGGGCAGGCAAAGCAAGGTCTTCTGTGTATGGATTAGTCAGGGGTTCCCTCCCTCAGCTCACCTAAAAGCCCTAGAAACTTCAGACTTAAATTTTAATGGCACTGTCAGTACTCAGATAACCATTCTTTCTCTCCCCCTTGTAGAGGTTCCTGACTTGGCCGGGGGTGGTCCAGGAAACCAGCTTTCCAGGGCTTCTCTTGGTGGAAGCCTTCCAAGGACTCAGGCAGGAATTATTCCCAGCGAGGATTCACTCAGCACTTTGTTTCAGAATGTTAAAGCCGGTTATCCTTTCCTGACGTCTCCCCAGCAAGATGGAGAGGGAAGAAAAACAGCCGTCAGGGGCCTAGGCCATCCTGCCGCAGTGCTCACCCGATTGGACTTAGGACTAAGTCTCCCCAACCAGGAAGCAACAGAAGGCAAAGGAAGGGCCTGGACAAGAAGGAGGCTCAGAAGAAGAGGGGGGGCGCTGCCACTTCCGTGGGAGTGGGCCAGGCTGGGGCCGGGAGGTCAGCGTCGGAGGCCAGGTGGGCCGCTTCGCCGTGGATGCGCTGGTGCCGCACTAGGTGAGTCTTGCGGCTGAAGCTCTTGCCGCATTGCGGGCAGGAGAAGGGGCGAGAGCCCGTGTGGATGGCTTGGTGGCGGACCAGGTTGGTTTTGGAGCTGAAGCTACGGGCGCAGACGGTACAAGCGTGGGGCCGACTGCCCGTGTGCACCGCTTGGTGGCGGCCCAAGTGGGATTTGCGGCTGAAGCGGCGGCCGCACTGCGCACAGGCGAAAGGCCTGGAGCCGCTATGAGCCCTGGAATGGGCGACCAGATTTGGCCGCGAGCCGAAGCGACGGCCACATTGCGCGCAGGCGAAGGGTCGTTCGCCCGTGTGCACCCTCCGATGCCGCGCTAGGTGCTGCCCGTGGGCAAAGCCGCGTCCACAGTCGGGGCAGGAAAAGGACCGCTCGCTGGCGGGAGAGCCCTGGGGCGCCTGTGTGCAGCGATCCTCGCAGGCCGGGGGTTCGGTGGCACCGCCCAGTGCGCACGCGTCACATCCGAAGAGGCGCCCCTCGCCGCCATGCAGACGCTGGTGCATGGCGAGGTTCTTCTTCCAGCCGAAGCTCAGTCCGCAATCAGAGCAGACGAAAGGCTTAGGTCCCGGAGGGGATTGGGTCAGGGTCTGGGCAGGAGAGCCCGGAGAGGCGGGCACATCGGAAGACACCGGGGCGCGGCAGGCCGCCTCGTGCACCCTTTGGTGCCGCGCCAAGTGCTGCTTGTGCGTGAAGCTGCGTGAGCACTGCGCGCACTGGTAGGGCCTCTCGCCCGTGTGGATGCGCTGGTGGCGGATCAAGTGCGTCTTTTTGCGAAAGCGCTTCTCGCACTCGGGGCAGGGGAAGGGCCGCTCTCCCGTGTGCGTCTTCTGGTGCGAGCCCAGGTGTATCTTCTGGCTGAAGCACTTGCCGCATTCCGTGCACGGGTAGGGCCGCTCGCCCGTGTGCGTGCGCAGGTGGCGGGTCAGGTGGGCCTTCTTGCTGAAGCGCTTGTCGCACTCGGAGCACGGGAACGGCCGCTCGCCGCGGTGGCTGCGCTGGTGCAGCAGCATGTGCGCGCGCTGCGTGAAGCTGCGGCCGCAGTCGGGACAAGCCGATGGGCCCTCGCCGCGGTGCAGCCTCTGATGCAACCGCAAGGTCAGCTGGTCTCGGAACCGCCGCTCGCACTCCGCGCAGCCATAGGGCTTCTCGGAGGCAGGAGTCCACCCGGCCAGCGAGAGCCCACCCAGGGCCCCTGGGATCCCCGGCTCCAGCTTATAGGTGGCGGCCAGAGGCCCCAGGTCAGGGGCGGGAAAGGGGCCGGGCAGTAATGACAGATGCTGGGGCCATTCGACTTTGCCTTCTGCCTCCTGATCCTCTTCCTCCACCTTCACCTTCCGAATCATCCACTCCTCTCCTGAAAAGTCAAATCAAAACAAGACAAGTCTATTAAGCCTCACGTTTATTTATGCAACGTTCATTTGCCAGTAGACCACCGCTTCCTGGAACCCGGCATTCTGGCTTCTGCTCTGTCCACTGGGGAATGACCAAATCCGAATATCTTCCCCTCTTTGCAGACAGGACGCCTGGTGACACCCCTCCCCTTCCTACTGGGGGCTTCCTCCCAGGCTTGCCCATGTCGATAAGGGCGCTAATAAGAGCACTAATAAGAGCGCTTTCCTCTGAACGTGAATGTTGTTCAAGGTTCAGACCTCAGGCGTCACTCTGGGTTCATATGCCCACGGCAGCCGTCCCAGATCTTCCTGTCTAGCAGGCTCCTTTCTGGAACCACTGTCTCTCAGCTTCAGTGGAGCAGCTCCCCTCCTGAGTCCTGAAAATTGGCTGTATCTCCAAACAGCTCCTCCTTCCAGACCTACCCACTTACTTGAATGAGAGCCGCTGCTTCCTTCTCCCAAATGCTGGGCTCAGAACCTTGAGACCTTGACTCTCACCTTTGAGCTTCCCCTGCTCCCAGATTTCCCACAGTGGACTTGGTATTCCTTCCTGCGGACTCTCAAGACCCCTTCCCTCCAACTCCCTTCATTCTTGCTTCTACAGCCAGGGGGGAAGTCCCACTTTAGAAAGAGGGAACCACTGAATGGTGCTAACCTCTGAAGAAGCAGGAAGGGCCTCTCCGGGAGCAGATTTGATGTGAGTTTTCCAGGAGCCTGGCCCCTCGTGGGAAATGGAATGGCCCAGCCGACAGGAAGGAGCTGAAGGCCCAAGATTCGGTGTCCGCTTGGGTTCTCCTCTGCCACTAACCAGCAATGTAACCGTGGTTAACTTACCTCTTTGAGCTAAGGTTGTTAGTTTGTTTAGGTGTAAGCGTTGGACTAGTTCATAGTTCCTAAACCCGGCTTTGACAGAATGCCTCTATGGGAGCAGAGCACATGAATCTGTTCTCTTTAAAGTTCCCACAGTGATTCTTGTTTGAGAACCATTGAACCAGATGATCTGAGTTCCTGTCTGGCTCTGAAAGTCTGTAATAGCCTGAGCCTTGGTTACATACACATGGACTGTCACAACTACATTTATCGACCAGTCTCTTATCGACCTGTCACTTCCAAACAACTATTTATCCTGTTGTGATAAGGCTTTCTTTTTTTTATTGTGCCTCTTCCACTCAAGAACCAGCAGTGGCTCCCTGTTAACAGGATAAAGTAAGTTCTAGCTGCATCTGAGGTGCAACTTTATTTTTCCTCCCAAGCATAAGCCCTTTACTTTAGCCAGGCTGGTTTGCTCTAACTCCAGTCACGTGTCAACTTTCCTGCCTTGTAGTCTTTTCTTAGTCTAGAATGTTTTCCCATCCTCCATCCACCCTCATCAGAGCTGAAGGTTACACCTTTCTCAAAGTGCAGCACAGATCAAAATCTTCAACAAATCCAATGCATGAGGATCCCATAAAATGCCTGTAGCACTTACTGTTAATACTCATTGTGACAAAGCTTTATCGTTATGTTAATTCTTTATTCTAGCTCATATTAGTGTCAACTAGGTTTAAGCTTCTGGACTGCCGACATCTTGTGTCCTATTTCCTATGTATCTAATAAAAATGTGTGTCTAATAAAAATGAAAATGGCCACCATTTATTGAATGCCAATTAAAGATGTACTGTGTATACATTATCACAAGCCTTCACAACAAACATGAAATTACCCTGTTTACAGATGAACAAACTGAGGCTCCTGGGGGTGAGATAGCCAATCACTCAGCTAGGGGATGTGGAACAAGGATTCAAAGAGGTCTGCATTGCTTTAGAGCCTGTCTCTTTCCACTTTATCTAACAGCCTAGACCTAGTAGACATTAAATAAATCCTTGTGGAATAAATGACATCACTCAGGCAAATCATGATAAGGTTGGTGCTAGTGGAAGGAAATGATGGGCAGGATTGTAGAGAGAGAATCAACTGTTCCATTGCCCTGGGTATGGGGGAGATGAGTCAAACACAACAGATTTGGAGCATTTGGGTACCACTGAGATCAGTGGAGCTGTGGGGGAGGGAGCATGTCTGGGCAAAGACAATGAAAAAGTTGATCAATGCACTGTGTGTTCATGGAAATTATAATCCAAGCCATCTACAAGCCTGTACTTAGACTGGGGCCGAGATGGGGGAAATTAGGACTTCTGGAGTACGTTGACATGATGGTGTGTTTCTCTTGGATCGGCCTTGCTGATTCCTGTTGTCTATGAATGCAGAATTCCCTCTGGGTGCTGAAGCTCTGTGAGCAGAAAGGTGCCAGGGCCTGATTCATCTGGAGTGGCTGCCACATCAGATAGCAGCTCTGGAGCTTACAGGGCTCCTGTTCCCTCCACCTGGTCCCCTTCAGATGGAAGACTCACCTGGGCAGGAGCCCACAGGCTCAGCCTTCTGTGTTGTGTGTGCCTGGCTTCCTCTGCAGGGAGCCTCAGCCTGTTCAGGGTGGGCATCTTCCTCCAGTCTGGGGGCCCTGTGCCCTGGCAGAGAACAAGCTACCTCAGGCCACTGCAGACATCACAGATGGACAGAGAGCCCCATGATGCTAGGAAGCAGGGGAGTCTGAAACCCCAGTCCCAGCCCATCTCATCCCTTCAGGGGCTGAGTTCTCAGTGGACTGGAGAAGCTTCAGGCTCCTTCAAGCAGGGCAGCTGCTTAGGCACTGCATGGTTGCTAAAGCCACACTGTGAGGAGTTTCTGGAATATGTGTGTGTGTGCAAGCAGAGCCCTGCCCTTCAGCTTACATGAGGCTCCTCAGAGGAAGGCTGGGGACCTCCCTGCCACCAGATGGACCCTGTTCCATGGCAAATCATTGGAGAAGATAGTGATGTCAAAAAGCCAGGCACATCCCTTCCTTAGGTATCTGCTCTTGGTATCCGATTAGCCACTTCCCTGTTTCAAATCTTGCTCAGATTTTAGCTTCCCAAGGTCTATTCTTACCATCCTATTTGGGCTTATTCTGCTCTACCTACCTACAGCAGTCTCAGTTCTCCTCACTGCTTTATCCCCTCCTAGTACACATCCTCTTCTAACAGGGTTTATAAGTGTTTGTTTTTACATTGGTTGGACTCCCTGCCCTCACTAGGACTAAGCTCCTGGAAGGCAGGGGTCTTTGTCTATTTGGTCACTCAGGTATGCTAAATTTCCAGAATGGCACTTTGGCATTAAGCAGGTGCTCAATACATATTTGATGACGAAAGGACGATGGAGGACGATTCCCCCCCTGAGCCACCATCCAGGGCCCCCACTTACTTACCTGAACAGGAAGAGGCGCCCAGTGCTCTCTTTTCCCTGGGAGGGCACATCTGCTCCCGGGCATTAGGGGACCCTTCCCCAGGCTCACTCTGGGGGGCCATCTCTGGCTGTCCCACAGAGAATCCTGTTACAGGGAGAGGGATGGATCCAAGTCAGCATCCAGTAGAGAGAGGTGACCAAAGAAGGGGCTCTTCCCCTTCCTCCTAGCCCACCCAAGGGACTTTTCCCAACCTGCTCAGCATAGACAAGGGACAGCCAGGCTCCCAGAAGTCTGGCCAGGGGTCAACCTGAGCCGCTTTGTGTTGAGTCAAGCACAGGTGAAGGAAGTGGATTCAATATCCTGATGCTCTGTGCATACGCATGTGCACGTGTGCACATACAGCCTAGCACAATCTCCAGTGTGGGCAGGTATTCACAAACCCCATGAAGAAACCCAGAAGGATACTGCCCTAAAGGTTCCAGGGGTCTCGGGAGTCTTGGGGTTGCAGTCTCTGAGGATGGCTCTCCTTTATTGTAGAGAAGCAACAAGCCCAACAAGCTTCTGAATCCCCACCCCCCCACCCCCACCCCAGGCTCCTCCCAGGTTCTGCTGGCTCACCAAGGGAGCTGAGAGCCTCCAACGTCTCTCTCATGGCAACCCCAGGGTGCTCCTTCTGGGGACCGGGCCACACACCCTAAGGAGAAAATACATCCTGGTTCAAATTCTTCTCATGGCAGCTTCTACCTGGGCCCTGGCCCTACCCATCCTCTCCCCAGCGGCTCTCCCCACGAGCTGCAAAAGTGATGTCCCCGCCAGGTACAGATGAGGGAAAAGCTGGGAGGTGGGTTTCAGACAGTAAAGAGATCTTTACAGGTGGCCCAAGGAGAAGATCTTGGAGGCATTTCTGCAAGCTCTGGTCAGCTCCAAAAGTCAGCAGCACCCCCTCACCAGGCGGGTCTCTCAGAGGCAGCCCCAGCCCCTCAGAGATCCTGCCCCAAGGAGGAGGGGTGTCAGGGACGAGTCGATTATCTGGGCAGACAGTGGAGGGTGGAGGGTGGGAGACCAGACTGGGAAGCAAGAACACACCCCTAGCCCTCCAGCTGTCACTGCGGGAGCTGGTGGAAGAGGAGCCAGCGGAGGGGGGGGGAGGTGAGTGTCACTATTGGACAATTGGTGGGGGAGGCCTTAGCGGAGGGTCCTTGCTGAAGGCAGGAAATGGCTCTTGCTTCCTCTCCCAAAACCCTACCTCAAACCATCGCCCCTCCTCCTCGGGGTCCCCCCACCCAGTCCAGTAGGGCCACCCCCCTAGTGCCCCCAGCCCCGCTCCTCAGCCAGCGGGCGCCCTGCCCCCTCCCAGCAGACTGCCCTCCCCCGAAATCTTTCTGGCAGCCATCCCTCCTCCCTCCCTTCTCGGGTTCCCTCAGCCTTCCGCCCTCTCTCCCCACTGAATCTGGCTGGCTCCCCAGCTCCGCCCCCTGCCTCGCCCCTCCGGCTCCTCCCCCTGCACACAGCCCCCGGGCCAACCCCTCTCCGCCCCTCCTCCGCCCCACGACCCTCGACTCCGCACCGCAGCGCTCCCCTCCCCCTCCCCAGGCCGCCTTTCCCGGCCCTCCGGCTCTCCCGACCGCAT